>JAPQNM010001854.1:0-20000 GCA_029783475.1 Metacarcinus magister | reverse complement strand
ATGACCGTCACTAGTGTGTCAACATGACCGCACCACAACAACAAGATCCCCAGCCGAGGAATATTTTCCGAAGAAGGGACGTGCTTAACTAGCTCAGTGATGTGCAACTGGCATTGTGCCGACCACTACATGAGAGCACCGACCTACCCTACGATGCTGTAAGGTGGCGGAAATCCAACAGATTATATGTGAGGGCAGCGTCAGGCGCAGATTTGCGGGTAGTCAATGGATGGTGGTTGGTGGGCGTAAGGTGGTGTGTGGTCTAATGATGGAACTGGTATGTCTTGGTGTATCCACTTTGTAGCATCCAGGTCATTTGACTCAGCAAAGGAGACGGTTTACGACATGGAAGGGCTCACTTGGCCTTGTTCAGCTTTAAATTAAGGTTCTCAGCGTCAAGTTAAGACAGCTACGGCAGAGGTTTGCGACCACGCGTGGCGGTTGACCCAAGGAGTTGATGGTACATTCGACCACACACCCATCAGCTACGGCTCTTTACGAGAAAACGTATCAAACAAGGTTACATATTTACACACAGAAAGTAAGAGGGCTAAGGTGGAGGCCAAGGATATAACAGATAAACCATCAGAAAATTATAACTATTGTGTTGAGATAGTTATGGAAAGCATAGAGACAACACTTGATAATTTCAACCACGCACAGATAGAGGAAAAAGACAGCAGTGGTGGTTGGACGTTGATTATCAGGTTATCAGGTTGGATCTTGTTATGTTCAGGTTGGACCTTATGAAAACAAAACATGCAAAAAAGGATACAACCATCTGACCACCTAGGTATTTGTTCAATCCTCTCATGTTAAGGGTGCCCCTATATGGGAATAGCCTTTATTGAAAAATATTGCGATTAATAACTGGAGAACAATCAATTAGCTGAATACCAGATTTACTGATGACACAAGCAGAGGGGATACACACGACGGCCGACCCTCCTCCCGGTGATGTTCCCCGTATCGGGCCGGGATTTTTTTTTTTATTTTCCAGCACCTCAAGAATGGGAAAGCTGCGGGCAGCGGCAACTTCGCTAAAGCTACAAGCGGAAGAATGGAGCTGAGCCGCGACAAGATCTTGCGTGTGGCCGTTAAGAAACCAAGGAATGATGCAGACAAACATCGAGGGACAGCGCAGGAGGCTGTGGGTGTTGCACGAGGATGGCCGCGGCTGGAGGGTGTTTTACTCAGCTCTATGTGTGGCGTGACCGGATGCACACGCCCCCGCCCTTATTTCATAAGGAATACTATTGACATGGGATTCCATGCGTTGCTCCAGAAGCTGCTAAGAGAGCAGGGTGAGGTAACAGAGTATGCCTGCGTGCCCTGCTCAGAGTCGCGTGCAGGCCACCATACTTCTGAAGCGGTATTGTAGTGCGAACGCCCTACACGCACCCGTCGGAATGCACACGGCGACATTTCAGCAGCGGCCGAGGGAATGTGATGGTGGACGTGAAGCGAGCGAGAGGGCTGAGGGTGGACGGGCCACACTGCTGGACTTTGGTTACTGGCGGAGCGGTAACACAGACGCCGCCCGCCAGACTGGACGGACCCCGGTACCAGTCAAGAAGAATGGTGGGACCCCACGGTCCTTGCAGGTAACAATCCGACGGAGGGAACTTTCCGACCGTCCTACGATGGAGAACCTTGCAGTGCGCAAGCACGACATCAACACGGTTGAGGAATCTGCTGTCCGATGCACTAAAGGATTGTCGACGAGTCTACCGTAACGCGTATTTCTATCTATCTCTCTATCTATACGCCCACATAGGAGATAGAGAAAAAATAGATAAAATATAGAAAAAAAAACTTGGACAATGTTGAAAGTATGCGACACTTGCCTCAGAGTGTAGGTAGGAGGTACGGTAGTTAGTGTAATTGTTAAGATAGCAGATAGGTAGATACCCCCCCCCCCCCCCCGTGAGTGCAGGGTAGGTCTATGAACAGCCTAGGTAGGTTAGGTGAGGATAGTTGTTAAGTAGGATTATGTAATGTCGTGCTGTGTTGGTGTTGTTGTTGTGTTGGTTACCTAGAGGATGTATTTAGTGTTGGTTGGAGCTGTGTGTTAGGATGTGTGCCTGTGATCGGTGGTTGTGCGTGGGTGTGTTTGTAGTGTTGGTGGTGGTGTGTCGTGATTGTGTGTTGAGGTATGGTAGGTGTGTTGTAACTGTGTTTGGTTACGTGGTAGTAGCGGGTTGTATGTGATTGGTGTTGGTGGATGCCTGGGTGTAAAGGAATGTATTTTAGGCAACATTGTGTGTATGCGTGGAGTGAGTGTATTTTGTGTCGTGTATGTGTGTATGTGTGTATGTGAGGCGAAGCCGATGTGGGTGTGTGTGTCGTGTGTGTCGGTGGGTCTGTGTGTTGGTGGTGTGTGTGCCCGTGTGAGTGTGTGTGTGGTCTAAAAGTAAATCAATAATATTAAACCAAAGTTTTTTTTATAAGTCCAAAAGCGCAACATGATAGGCTTGTGGCACGCGATTAAACGCAAACAGATACAAATCAAAAGGGTGGTCAGAAAAATAAATTCGATAGATAAATTTAATTCACAAACCAACTGATATATTGTCAAATGTCGCGGCCATGAAAGTGGAAAGGTGCATGTCATGGGTGGAATTTGAGAGCTACGTGTAGAGAGGTGAGCTCCCATGTTGGGGGGCTTGGAATGTTTCCCGTTGTCTATCACACGTGGGGACGCTAATTTTAAGCCGAATACTTATTCGGTGAGTCACAAAAAGTAGCCGTGCCTGACCCAATCAGATCGGGGCATTCTGGACAATGAGTGAGTTGAAACCAGAATGCTTTATCTCCATGGGGTGGTATTATCAGGCTGGGAGACATTTTCTGCATGCAAGCAGGTCTACTTAATTGTAGAGATAGTTGCATGATGTGTAACATTTACGCGCATGTTAATTTGGGGTTGTGTTATGCGAATTAACACAACCAGAGTGTCGCCTTATGGCAGTCAGTGGCATGTCGGTGACCTGGGCAGGGTAGCGACGAGCCGCCCTGATCCCGGGTGAACCGAGGTCAGTTGGTGTGGCGCATAGACTGAGAGAGGTCAGGTTGGGGTGGAATTCTTTTTCCACGCTGTTACTCGCGTCGCCATTGCAATCTTGCATAGTCCAAAGGGTGGACTGCAGTTGCATGGTGGCGTGAGGAATTGCGTGGAGTTTCTTTGGGAAGAAACTGGTGGGGATTAGGTGGTGAGTGAGGTGGAGTAAAGGTAAGTGGAGCCACGTGGAGCCACGTGGAGCTAGCTAGTGGAGTTGCCTTTGTGTGGAGAGGCTGAGCTAGTGAGTGGAGTAGCTAAGTGGAAATGGGAGGGCCCATATTGCCACGTGCTCTGAGTCCTTGCTGTGTGAGGCGGTGGAGCCTTGCTGTGTGATGTGGAATCACGTACAGCTACTCAGAGTTTAGCTAGCTGTGTGGAGTTGCCTTTGTGTGGAGTAGCTAAGTGGAAATGGTAGGAACCATCTAGCCACGTAACTCTGAGTCACACTGTGTGAAGTGGAATCACGTTCAGCTACCAGAGTTTAGCTAAGTGGATTAGGTGGAGTTGTCTCTAAGGGGAGTCTGGTTTTGTCCTGCCTCATGAGAGAGAGGAATCGTCTGGGTGAGACTGAGCCTTTATGTGGAGCTAGCTAGTGGAGTCGTCTCTGAGTGGAGTGACTCTGAGTCTAGCTGTGTGGAGAGAGGTGGAGTTTCTTGGAGTTTCTTTGCAGAAGAAACCGGGTGTGGAGCTGAGGTGGAAGAGTGAGGAGAGTGGAGTGTCTTGTGGAGCGGTGGAGCTACCCACGCCCGCGCGCGCCCACGCCCTCGTGTGTACTCCCGCGCGCGCCCACGCCCTCGTGTGTACTCCCGCGCGCACTCGCGCCCTCGTGTGTACTCCCGCGCGCACTCGCGCCCTCGTGTGTACGCGTGCACGCGTACACACTACCTCCTCGAGAGAGGAAGGTCTTAAGTGGAGTAAGGAAACTCGTAAGGCTTACAATTAAGTTTTATAGCCAGGTAGCGAGTGAATGGGGTGTGAGTCTTAATCATGACTTCTTTTTCAGGGTGAACTTATTTAAATAAACTAAAGAAGTATGTCTACTTGTTTACTTACAAACACTCTGGGTACATTAAGATTTAAACTTAGGCCCTACAGAGCCTCCGAAGGTGAGTGAATAGGGGTTGGTGTCGGAAGGCTGGTACTTTCTTACAGTTTTATCATCACGAGTTCTACATAATAATTATTGTTATTACTTACAATAATATGTAAGGAGGACAAAAAACCCTATGACAATTGGAGCCCGAACAGGGACTCGTGAATGTAACCCAGAGTGTGTTAAAGTAACTGGACGTTGTCCTGAGGCAAGTTAGTGACATACAAGCTGATGCTGTGGAAATGGGAGGGCCCATATTGCCACGAGCTAGTGATAGCTCCGGATATATTCCGGCAATGGTGGTTTTTGCCACGAGAGGGCCAGAGGCAGTGCCTCTAAAAAAAAAATGGAAACTGGCACTGTTGTGAGGCAGTGCAGGGCATTTTTTTGTCGCGTTTACTGGCGAGTAAACGTGAGGTCCAGTCAATGTTACGTGCATGGTGTCTAAGGCGCATGGTGTGTTGCATGGTGTGTTGCATGGCGTGGTTGAATAGGATAAATAGGCAGGTAGCCAGGATTATTTTTTCCACTATGTTACACCTGCAATTTACACCACATATTTACCATCTACACCGTGTTAACATACAGGCACTACATAACACTTGAAATTAAATGTGGTACAACAGCCTGAGCAAGCCTAAGCCAGACCAAGGCGCCGTGCCCTAGAGTTTTCCCTTAGAATGAAATTTAACGTAAATATGGGGTTTTTCCTTGTGGGCGCCTCGTCTTGTCATCTGAGCTAAGGGTAGAGTGACACACACCACAGGTATGATCGAGTGAGTGTCTGGATTCTAATAGGTTGCATGACCAGAGCCAGGTAGCATATAAGTGCATGGTTAAGAAAATGTCTGCAGCAGTTTTTTTCATGGCAAATTTTTTCCCTTGGTAAAAATTTTTCAAGCAGGGGCGAATGTCATGGGTGGAATTTGAGAGCTACGTGTAGAGAGGTGAGCTCCCATGTTGGGGGGCTTGGAATGTTTCCCGTTGTCTATCACACGTAGGGACGCTAATTTTAAGCCGAATACTTATTCGGTGAGTCACAAAAAGTAGCCGTGCCTGACCCAATCAGATCGGGGCATTCTGGACAATGAGTGAGTTGAAACCAGAATGCTTTATCTCCATGGGGTGGTATTATCAGGCTGGGAGACATTTTCTGCATGCAAGCAGGTCTACTTAATTGTAGAGATAGTTGCATGATGTGTAACATTTACGCGCATGTTAATTTGGGGTTGTGTTATGCGAATTAACACAACCAGAGTGTCGCCTTATGGCAGTCAGTGGCATGTCGGTGACCTGGGCAGGGTAGCGACGAGCCGCCCTGATCCCGGGTGAACCGAGGTCAGTTGGTGTGGCGCATAGACTGAGAGAGGTCAGGTTGGGGTGGAATTCTTTTTCCACGCTGTTACTCGCGTCGCCATTGCAATCTTGCATAGTCCAAAGGGTGGACTGCAGTTGCATGGTGGCGTGAGGAATTGCGTGGAGTTTCTTTGGGAAGAAACTGGTGGGGATTAGGTGGTGAGTGAGGTGGAGTAAAGGTAAGTGGAGCCACGTGGAGCCACGTGGAGCTAGCTAGTGGAGTTGCCTTTGTGTGGAGAGGCTGAGCTAGTGAGTGGAGTAGCTAAGTGGAAATGGGAGGGCCCATATTGCCACGTGCTCTGAGTCCTTGCTGTGTGAGGCGGTGGAGCCTTGCTGTGTGATGTGGAATCACGTACAGCTACTCAGAGTTTAGCTAGCTGTGTGGAGTTGCCTTTGTGTGGAGTAGCTAAGTGGAAATGGTAGGAACCATCTAGCCACGTAACTCTGAGTCACGCTGTGTGAAGTGGAATCACGTTCAGCTACCAGAGTTTAGCTAAGTGGATTAGGTGGAGTTGTCTCTAAGGGGAGTCTGGTTTTGTCCTGCCTCATGAGAGAGAGGAATCGTCTGGGTGAGACTGAGCCTTTATGTGGAGCTAGCTAGTGGAGTCGTCTCTGAGTGGAGTGACTCTGAGTCTAGCTGTGTGGAGAGAGGTGGAGTTTCTTGGAGTTTCTTTGCAGAAGAAACCGGGTGTGGAGCTGAGGTGGAAGAGTGAGGAGAGTGGAGTGTCTTGTGGAGCGGTGGAGCTACCCACGCCCGCGCGCGCCCACGCCCTCGTGTGTACTCCCGCGCGCGCCCACGCCCTCGTGTGTACTCCCGCGCGCACTCGCGCCCTCGTGTGTACTCCCGCGCGCACTCGCGCCCTCGTGTGTACGCGTGCACGCGTACACACTACCTCCTCGAGAGAGGAAGGTCTTAAGTGGAGTAAGGAAACTCGTAAGGCTTACAATTAAGTTTTATAGCCAGGTAGCGAGTGAATGGGGTGTGAGTCTTAATCATGACTTCTTTTTCAGGGTGAACTTATTTAAATAAACTAAAGAAGTATGTCTACTTGTTTACTTACAAACACTCTGGGTACATTAAGATTTAAACTTAGGCCCTACAGAGCCTCCGAAGGTGAGTGAATAGGGGTTGGTGTCGGAAGGCTGGTACTTTCTTACAGTTTTATCATCACGAGTTCTACATAATAATTATTGTTATTACTTACAATAATATGTAAGGAGGACAAAAAACCCTATGACAGTGCACCTCATTATTACAAACTCAATACTGCTACGATCGCAGTACTGAGTTAGAGCGCCCCCCAACATTAAAAAAAAAACGGGGGGCTGAAAGAATAATGCAGTGCATTATTACACAGCATCCAAAATCATGGCGAGTGGGTTAGAAAACTGTTAAATTCAATCCAGACTTGCCAGTAGGATTCCGACATCGGGGGGCGTGACGGAACCTACAGTCATTTTAACAGTCAATTAATGAAAATTCAAATCTTTCGGGACAAGAAGCAGGTACTACTACTACTACTCTGCTCTGCTCAACAAACTAATAGAATGCAGTACATCTATTAGACATTTTGATCTAGGCGTGAAGAAACACCAATTTTACCCATAGGTAACCAAACCAGTCCAGTGCCGCGACGGACTCAACCAGCCCGTGACAACTCATATGCAACCGCGCATCGGTCCTCATTCACTAAAATTAATGGATATGCAACATGCCGTTCCAGACTGAACTCTAACCTGACTCGCGAGTGAATTCTGACACATTGGTTGCATATAGTGAATTATCGAGTTGCATATGAAAACAACACGAAAAGAACAACGACAAGAGCCCACTAGGGTAATCCGCTTTACTGCTAGCTAGCACCATTCAATTATCTGATAATAGGATTAGTTATAATGTCATCAATTTAGCCTTATCATATGCGGCATTTTATCACCTACACGATGGTGACTACAGTTTTTCTTAATGACGTTTGGTGCTTCCGTAATAGCGGGTAA
This sequence comes from Metacarcinus magister, assembly GCA_029783475.1. Lineage (NCBI taxonomy): Eukaryota > Metazoa > Arthropoda > Malacostraca > Decapoda > Cancridae > Metacarcinus > Metacarcinus magister. The sequence continues at coordinate 12,492 of JAPQNM010001854.1, read as the reverse complement.
TACTACAACATTGCTAAATGGGAGGATCACCGCTACACCAACCCTTGCCTCTCCCGGCTCTAAACGAAGGGAACCCGTCTCATAAGCGTTAATTAACAATAATTCACTACTGCTAGAAGACAATTAAGGCCTTTTCCTATGTTTTCAGATTGGATTGGTGGTGCAGAGTGAATATGGTGTAATATACAAGAAGACATTTTTCAAATCTATATTACCCGAGAACCAAAGCTCAATAAGAAAATATTTTTATACCAACACGAAGGCCTTTTCCTGATATACCGTCAGTTTAAGTCTAGCGTGTCTGTCATTTTTCAAATGTCTATTTCTCGAGAACCAAAGCTCAATAAGAAAATATGTTCATACCAACACGAAGGTCCTGTCCTGATCTACCTTTAATTTAATTGTGTCGTCATGTCTGCATTCAATAGTATTATGTTTAATTAAACAACGTTCGGTCCTCCCTCCCGCAGTCTCAGTGCTTGACTTGGTTAAGGATGTTGAACAATGTCACGCAGTGGAGGTGCGCGGCCGGCAAAATCACCGTAACGCTCTCTCCTAGTGGTGACAGGTTTCCCTCTGTGCGACAATGCTCGGTTGGTCCTCACTCCCGCAGTCTCAGCAATGATGAATGTCCCGCGCTGGTGCCTGCCTGCCAAAGGCAGAGTCAGTGGAGGTGCCCGGCCGGCAAAATCACCCTAACGCTCGCTCCAGGTTTCACTCTGTGCGACAATGCTCGGTTGGTCCTCACTCCCGCAGTCTCAGCAATGATGAATGTCCCGCGCTGGTGCCTGCCTGCCAAAGGCAGAGTCAGTGGAGGTGCCCGGCCGGCAAAATCACCCTAACGCTCGCTCCAGGTTTCACTCTGTGCGACAATGCTCGGTTGGTCCTCACTCCCGCAGTCTCAGCAATGATGAATGTCCCGCGCTGGTGCCTGCCTGCCAAAGGCAGAGTCAGTGGAGGTGCCCGGCCGGCAAAATCACCCTAACGCTCGCTCCAGGTTTCACTCTGTGCGACAATGCTCGGTTGGTCCTCACTCCCGCAGTCTCAGCAATGATGAATGTCCCGCGCTGGTGCCTGCCTGCCCAAGGCAGAGTCAGTGGAGGTGCCCGGCCGGCAAAATCACCCTAACGCTCGCTCCAGGTTTCACTCTGTGCGACAATGCTCGGTTGGTCCTCACTCCCGCAGTCTCAGCAATGAATATTCTCGCGCTGCTGCCTGCCTGCCCAAGGCAGAGTCAGTGGAGGTGCCCGGCCGGCAAACTCATCGTAACGCTCTCTCCAGCCTTCACTCTGTGCGACAACGCTCGGTTCGCTCCTCCCGCAGTGTCAGTGGAGGAGGTGGAACAGTGTCCCGCGCTGCCATCGTGAACACACACACACACACACAGCAGCGACGAGAAACCAAAGCAGAGTGTGTAGAGATCTGCAACGCTTGCCTCTCCTCCAAATTTTAGTACGGAAAGAAGGACTTAATATGTGTTACAGTTGCTAGAGCTAGGTAACCTTGTTCATCCCGCGCCTCTCCCGCAGTTCTAGTTCGGGAGAGGCGAGTGTTGGCACTCTGAGACTCACAATCTGGACAGCCAAGGTGCCTACTTTGAAATGTTGTAGTCTTACCCAATATTACCAGACAACCAGACATCACTAAGAAAAACTGAGAACACCATCGTCTTCGTCATACAATAATGCATATCGTGAGATAAAATTGATAACAATAAAATCACATCTCTTATAAAATAATTGACGAACAAAAAAATAGCGCATAAAGAATTTTTTCAAATGTTCTGCTTCAACTCGCTGTAACTTCCTTTAAATTTACCCGCATGCTATTTTCAAGCCCGGATTCCTAATCTACACACTTTGCCGATCCCTATGATGTACCCATAAGTAATGATAAAAAATATTGTAGCCGGTAAAAAAGGCAGACCATCCCCAAAATAGCAAAATCGACCCAAAAATGGCCAACGCCGGTTTTCAAGGATTTGACTTGATCGACAATTTCAACCACCCATTCTTTTTTCTATCAATAAGTGTTTCATACCGTAGGAATCAGCCAACCTTGCACAACTCGAAACAATGATTAAAAATTGAAAGCAAGCAAAAATAACGGAATTGCGACGAGTTGAAGTACAACATGTCGAACAAAAATGTTTATGCGCTATTTCATTCTACCTTAATTATCTCGTCATAGATAAAGTCATTATGACATTTATTTGAGCTGATCATATGCGGCATTCTATCACCTACACGATGGTAGTTTCAGTTTTTCCTAATGACGTTTGGTGCTTCCGTAATACCCGCTAATGCAACACCATTGATAAATTAGACCCTCACGGCGACACCAATCAACCAACCAACCCCTCTCTCCCTGCCTCTCCCGCCCGCCCGCCGCCGGGAACGCGTCTCACATAGCATCATCATGCAGCTGCTGCCGCTACAGACATAATAATAATAATAATAATAAGGACGGGGGAACGAACACACACACAAAAAAAAAGTCATTACTAAATCAATAATATTAAACCAAAGTTTTTTTTATAAGTCCAAAAGCGCAACATGATAGGCTTGTGGCACGCGATTAAACGCAAACAGATACAAATCAAAAGGGTGGTCAGAAAAATAAATTCGATAGATAAATTTAATTCACAAACCAACTGATATATTGTCAAATGTCGCGGCCATGAAAGTGGAAAGGTGCACCTCATTATTACAAACTCAATACTGCTACGATCGCAGTACTGAGTTAGAGCGCCCCCCAACATTAAAAAAAAAACGGGGGGCTGAAAGAATAATGCAGTGCATTATTACACAGCATCCAAAATCATGGCGAGTGGGTTAGAAAACTGTTAAATTCAATCCAGACTTGCCAGTAGGATTCCGACATCGGGGGGCGTGACGGAACCTACAGTCATTTTAACAGTCAATTAATGAAAATTCAAATCTTTCGGGACAAGAAGCAGGTACTACTACTACTACTCTGCTCTGCTCAACAAACTAATAGAATGCAGTACATCTATTAGACATTTTGATCTAGGCGTGAAGAAACACCAATTTTACCCATAGGTAACCAAACCAGTCCAGTGCCGCGACGGACTCAACCAGCCCGTGACAACTCATATGCAACCGCGCATCGGTCCTCATTCACTAAAATTAATGGATATGCAACATGCCGTTCCAGACTGAACTCTAACCTGACTCGCGAGTGAATTCTGACACATTGGTTGCATATAGTGAATTATCGAGTTGCATATGAAAACAACACGAAAAGAACAACGACAAGAGCCCACTAGGGTAATCCGCTTTACTGCTAGCTAGCACCATTCAATTATCTGATAATAGGATTAGTTATAATGTCATCAATTTAGCCTTATCATATGCGGCATTTTATCACCTACACGATGGTGACTACAGTTTTTCTTAATGACGTTTGGTGCTTCCGTAATAGCGGGTAATACTACAACATTGCTAAATGGGAGGATCACCGCTACACCAACCCTTGCCTCTCCCGGCTCTAAACGAAGGGAACCCGTCTCATAAGCGTTAATTAACAATAATTCACTACTGCTAGAAGACAATTAAGGCCTTTTCCTATGTTTTCAGATTGGATTGGTGGTGCAGAGTGAATATGGTGTAATATACAAGAAGACATTTTTCAAATCTATATTACCCGAGAACCAAAGCTCAATAAGAAAATATTTTTATACCAACACGAAGGCCTTTTCCTGATATACCGTCAGTTTAAGTCTAGCGTGTCTGTCATTTTTCAAATGTCTATTTCTCGAGAACCAAAGCTCAATAAGAAAATATGTTCATACCAACACGAAGGTCCTGTCCTGATCTACCTTTAATTTAATTGTGTCGTCATGTCTGCATTCAATAGTATTATGTTTAATTAAACAACGTTCGGTCCTCCCTCCCGCAGTCTCAGTGCTTGACTTGGTTAAGGATGTTGAACAATGTCACGCAGTGGAGGTGCGCGGCCGGCAAAATCACCGTAACGCTCTCTCCTAGTGGTGACAGGTTTCCCTCTGTGCGACAATGCTCGGTTGGTCCTCACTCCCGCAGTCTCAGCAATGATGAATGTCCCGCGCTGGTGCCTGCCTGCCAAAGGCAGAGTCAGTGGAGGTGCCCGGCCGGCAAAATCACCCTAACGCTCGCTCCAGGTTTCACTCTGTGCGACAATGCTCGGTTGGTCCTCACTCCCGCAGTCTCAGCAATGATGAATGTCCCGCGCTGGTGCCTGCCTGCCAAAGGCAGAGTCAGTGGAGGTGCCCGGCCGGCAAAATCACCCTAACGCTCGCTCCAGGTTTCACTCTGTGCGACAATGCTCGGTTGGTCCTCACTCCCGCAGTCTCAGCAATGATGAATGTCCCGCGCTGGTGCCTGCCTGCCAAAGGCAGAGTCAGTGGAGGTGCCCGGCCGGCAAAATCACCCTAACGCTCGCTCCAGGTTTCACTCTGTGCGACAATGCTCGGTTGGTCCTCACTCCCGCAGTCTCAGCAATGATGAATGTCCCGCGCTGGTGCCTGCCTGCCAAAGGCAGAGTCAGTGGAGGTGCCCGGCCGGCAAAATCACCCTAACGCTCGCTCCAGGTTTCACTCTGTGCGACAATGCTCGGTTGGTCCTCACTCCCGCAGTCTCAGCAATGATGAATGTCCCGCGCTGGTGCCTGCCTGCCAAAGGCAGAGTCAGTGGAGGTGCCCGGCCGGCAAAATCACCCTAACGCTCGCTCCAGGTTTCACTCTGTGCGACAATGCTCGGTTGGTCCTCACTCCCGCAGTCTCAGCAATGATGAATGTCCCGCGCTGGTGCCTGCCTGCCAAAGGCAGAGTCAGTGGAGGTGCCCGGCCGGCAAAATCACCCTAACGCTCGCTCCAGGTTTCACTCTGTGCGACAATGCTCGGTTGGTCCTCACTCCCGCAGTCTCAGCAATGATGAATGTCCCGCGCTGGTGCCTGCCTGCCAAAGGCAGAGTCAGTGGAGGTGCCCGGCCGGCAAAATCACCCTAACGCTCGCTCCAGGTTTCACTCTGTGCGACAATGCTCGGTTGGTCCTCACTCCCGCAGTCTCAGCAATGATGAATGTCCCGCGCTGGTGCCTGCCTGCCAAAGGCAGAGTCAGTGGAGGTGCCCGGCCGGCAAAATCACCCTAACGCTCGCTCCAGGTTTCACTCTGTGCGACAATGCTCGGTTGGTCCTCACTCCCGCAGTCTCAGCAATGAATATTCTCGCGCTGCTGCCTGCCTGCCCAAGGCAGAGTCAGTGGAGGTGCCCGGCCGGCAAACTCATCGTAACGCTCTCTCCAGCCTTCACTCTGTGCGACAACGCTCGGTTCGCTCCTCCCGCAGTGTCAGTGGAGGAGGTGGAACAGTGTCCCGCGCTGCCATCGTGAACACACACACACACACAGCAGCGACGAGAAACCAAAGCAGAGTGTGTAGAGATCTGCAACGCTTGCCTCTCCTCCAAATTTTAGTACGGAAAGAAGGACTTAATATGTGTTACAGTTGCTAGAGCTAGGTAACCTTGTTCATCCCGCGCCTCTCCCGCAGTTCTAGTTCGGGAGAGGCGAGTGTTGGCACTCTGAGACTCACAATCTGGACAGCCAAGGTGCCTACTTTGAAATGTTGTAGTCTTACCCAATATTACCAGACAACCAGACATCACTAAGAAAAACTGAGAACACCATCGTCTTCGTCATACAATAATGCATATCGTGAGATAAAATTGATAACAATAAAATCACATCTCTTATAAAATAATTGACGAACAAAAAAATAGCGCATAAAGAATTTTTTCAAATGTTCTGCTTCAACTCGCTGTAACTTCCTTTAAATTTACCCGCATGCTATTTTCAAGCCCGGATTCCTAATCTACACACTTTGCCGATCCCTATGATGTACCATAAGTAATGATAAAAAATATTCTAGCCGGTAAAAAAGGCAGACCATCCCCAAAATAGCAAAATCGACCCAAAAATGGCCAACGCCGGTTTTCAAGGATTTGACTTGATCGACAATTTCAACCACCCATTCTTTTTTCTATCAATAAGTGTTTCATACCGTAGGAATCAGCCAACCTTGCACAACTCGAAACAATGATTAAAAATTGAAAGCAAGCAAAAATAACGGAATTGCGACGAGTTGAAGTACAACATGTCGAACAAAAATGTTTATGCGCTATTTCATTCTACCTTAATTATCTCGTCATAGATAAAGTCATTATGACATTTATTTGAGCTGATCATATGCGGCATTCTATCACCTACACGATGGTAGTTTCAGTTTTTCCTAATGACGTTTGGTGCTTCCGTAATACCCGCTAATGCAACACCATTGATAAATTAGACCCTCACGGCGACACCAATCAACCAACCAACCCCTCTCTCCCTGCCTCTCCCGCCCGCCCGCCGCCGGGAACGCGTCTCACATAGCATCATCATGCAGCTGCTGCCGCTACAGACATAATAATAATAATAATAATAAGGACGGGGGAACGAACACACACACAAAAAAAAAGTCATTACTAAATCAATAATATTAAACCAAAGTTTTTTTTATAAGTCCAAAAGCGCAACATGATAGGCTTGTGGCACGCGATTAAACGCAAACAGATACAAATCAAAAGGGTGGTCAGAAAAATAAATTCGATAGATAAATTTAATTCACAAACCAACTGATATATTGTCAAATGTCGCGGCCATGAAAGTGGAAAGGTGCACCTCATTATTACAAACTCAATACTGCTACGATCGCAGTACTGAGTTAGAGCGCCCCCCAACATTAAAAAAAAAACGGGGGGCTGAAAGAATAATGCAGTGCATTATTACACAGCATCCAAAATCATGGCGAGTGGGTTAGAAAACTGTTAAATTCAATCCAGACTTGCCAGTAGGATTCCGACATCGGGGGGCGTGACGGAACCTACAGTCATTTTAACAGTCAATTAATGAAAATTCAAATCTTTCGGGACAAGAAGCAGGTACTACTACTACTACTCTGCTCTGCTCAACAAACTAATAGAATGCAGTACATCTATTAGACATTTTGATCTAGGCGTGAAGAAACACCAATTTTACCCATAGGTAACCAAACCAGTCCAGTGCCGCGACGGACTCAACCAGCCCGTGACAACTCATATGCAACCGCGCATCGGTCCTCATTCACTAAAATTAATGGATATGCAACATGCCGTTCCAGACTGAACTCTAACCTGACTCGCGAGTGAATTCTGACACATTGGTTGCATATAGTGAATTATCGAGTTGCATATGAAAACAACACGAAAAGAACAACGACAAGAGCCCACTAGGGTAATCCGCTTTACTGCTAGCTAGCACCATTCAATTATCTGATAATAGGATTAGTTATAATGTCATCAATTTAGCCTTATCATATGCGGCATTTTATCACCTACACGATGGTGACTACAGTTTTTCTTAATGACGTTTGGTGCTTCCGTAATAGCGGGTAATACTACAACATTGCTAAATGGGAGGATCACCGCTACACCAACCCTTGCCTCTCCCGGCTCTAAACGAAGGGAACCCGTCTCATAAGCGTTAATTAACAATAATTCACTACTGCTAGAAGACAATTAAGGCCTTTTCCTATGTTTTCAGATTGGATTGGTGGTGCAGAGTGAATATGGTGTAATATACAAGAAGACATTTTTCAAATCTATATTACCCGAGAACCAAAGCTCAATAAGAAAATATTTTTATACCAACACGAAGGCCTTTTCCTGATATACCGTCAGTTTAAGTCTAGCGTGTCTGTCATTTTTCAAATGTCTATTTCTCGAGAACCAAAGCTCAATAAGAAAATATGTTCATACCAACACGAAGGTCCTGTCCTGATCTACCTTTAATTTAATTGTGTCGTCATGTCTGCATTCAATAGTATTATGTTTAATTAAACAACGTTCGGTCCTCCCTCCCGCAGTCTCAGTGCTTGACTTGGTTAAGGATGTTGAACAATGTCACGCAGTGGAGGTGCGCGGCCGGCAAAATCACCGTAACGCTCTCTCCTAGTGGTGACAGGTTTCCCTCTGTGCGACAATGCTCGGTTGGTCCTCACTCCCGCAGTCTCAGCAATGATGAATGTCCCGCGCTGGTGCCTGCCTGCCAAAGGCAGAGTCAGTGGAGGTGCCCGGCCGGCAAAATCACCCTAACGCTCGCTCCAGGTTTCACTCTGTGCGACAATGCTTGGTTGGTCCTCACTCCCGCAGTCTCAGCAATGATGAATGTCCCGCGCTGGTGCCTGCCTGCCAAAGGCAGAGTCAGTGGAGGTGCCCGGCCGGCAAAATCACCCTAACGCTCGCTCCAGGTTTCACTCTGTGCGACAATGCTCGGTTGGTCCTCACTCCCGCAGTCTCAGCAATGATGAATGTCCCGCGCTGGTGCCTGCCTGCCAAAGGCAGAGTCAGTGGAGGTGCCCGGCCGGCAAAATCACCCTAACGCTCGCTCCAGGTTTCACTCTGTGCGACAATGCTCGGTTGGTCCTCACTCCCGCAGTCTCAGCAATGAATATTCTCGCGCTGCTGCCTGCCTGCCCAAGGCAGAGTCAGTGGAGGTGCCCGGCCGGCAAACTCATCGTAACGCTCTCTCCAGCCTTCACTCTGTGCGACAACGCTCGGTTCGCTCCTCCCGCAGTGTCAGTGGAGGAGGTGGAACAGTGTCCCGCGCTGCCATCGTGAACACACACACACACACAGCAGCGACGAGAAACCAAAGCAGTGTGTAGAGATCTGCAACGCTTGCCTCTCCTCCAAATTTTAGTACGGAAAGAAGGACTTAATATGTGTTACAGTTGCTAGAGCTAGGTAACCTTGTTCATCCCGCGCCTCTCCCGCAGTTCTAGTTCGGGAGAGGCGAGTGTTGGCACTCTGAGACTCACAATCTGGACAGCCAAGGTGCCTACTTTGAAATGTTGTAGTCTTACCCAATATTACCAGACAACCAGACATCACTAAGAAAAACTGAGAACACCATCGTCTTCGTCATACAATAATGCATATCGTGAGATAAAATTGATAACAATAAAATCACATCTCTTATAAAATAATTGACGAACAAAAAAATAGCGCATAAAGAATTTTTTCAAATGTTCTGCTTCAACTCGCTGTAACTTCCTTTAAATTTACCCGCATGCTATTTTCAAGCCCGGATTCCTAATCTACACACTTTGCCGATCCCTATGATGTACCATAAGTAATGATAAAAAATATTCTAGCCGGTAAAAAAGGCAGACCATCCCCAAAATAGCAAAATCGACCCAAAAATGGCCAACGCCGGTTTTCAAGGATTTGACTTGATCGACAATTTCAACCACCCATTCTTTTTTCTATCAATAAGTGTTTCATACCGTAGGAATCAGCCAACCTTGCACAACTCGAAACAATGATTAAAAATTGAAAGCAAGCAAAAATAACGGAATTGCGACGAGTTGAAGTACAACATGTCGAACAAAAATGTTTATGCGCTATTTCATTCTACCTTAATTATCTCGTCATAGATAAAGTCATTATGACATTTATTTGAGCTGATCATATGCGGCATTCTATCACCTACACGATGGTAGTTTCAGTTTTTCCTAATGACGTTTGGTGCTTCCGTAATACCCGCTAATGCAACACCATTGATAAATTAGACCCTCACGGCGACACCAATCAACCAACCAACCCCTCTCTCCCTGCCTCTCCCGCCCGCCCGCCGCCGGGAACGCGTCTCACATAGCATCATCATGCAGCTGCTGCCGCTACAGACATAATAATAATAATAATAATAAGGACGGGGGAACGAACACACACACAAAAAAAAAGTCATTACTAAATCAATAATATTAAACCAAAGTTTTTTTTATAAGTCCAAAAGCGCAACATGATAGGCTTGTGGCACGCGATTAAACGCAAACAGATACAAATCAAAAGGGTGGTCAGAAAAATAAATTCGATAGATAAATTTAATTCACAAACCAACTGATATATTGTCAAATGTCGCGGCCATGAAAGTGGAAAGGTGCACCTCATTATTACAAACTCAATACTGCTACGATCGCAGTACTGAGTTAGAGCGCCCCCCAACATTAAAAAAAAAACGGGGGGCTGAAAGAATAATGCAGTGCATTATTACACAGCATCCAAAATCATGGCGAGTGGGTTAGAAAACTGTTAAATTCAATCCAGACTTGCCAGTAGGATTCCGACATCGGGGGGCGTGACGGAACCTACAGTCATTTTAACAGTCAATTAATGAAAATTCAAATCTTTCGGGACAAGAAGCAGGTACTACTACTACTACTCTGCTCTGCTCAACAAACTAATAGAATGCAGTACATCTATTAGACATTTTGATCTAGGCGTGAAGAAACACCAATTTTACCCATAGGTAACCAAACCAGTCCAGTGCCGCGACGGACTCAACCAGCCCGTGACAACTCATATGCAACCGCGCATCGGTCCTCATTCACTAAAATTAATGGATATGCAACATGCCGTTCCAGACTGAACTCTAACCTGACTCGCGAGTGAATTCTGACACATTGGTTGCATATAGTGAATTATCGAGTTGCATATGAAAACAACACGAAAAGAACAACGACAAGAGCCCACTAGGGTAATCCGCTTTACTGCTAGCTAGCACCATTCAATTATCTGATAATAGGATTAGTTATAATGTCATCAATTTAGCCTTATCATATGCGGCATTTTATCACCTACACGATGGTGACTACAGTTTTTCTTAATGACGTTTGGTGCTTCCGTAATAGCGGGTAATACTACAACATTGCTAAATGGGAGGATCACCGCTACACCAACCCTTGCCTCTCCCGGCTCTAAACGAAGGGAACCCGTCTCATAAGCGTTAATTAACAATAATTCACTACTGCTAGAAGACAATTAAGGCCTTTTCCTATGTTTTCAGATTGGATTGGTGGTGCAGAGTGAATATGGTGTAATATACAAGAAGACATTTTTCAAATCTATATTACCCGAGAACCAAAGCTCAATAAGAAAATATTTTTATACCAACACGAAGGCCTTTTCCTGATATACCGTCAGTTTAAGTCTAGCGTGTCTGTCATTTTTCAAATGTCTATTTCTCGAGAACCAAAGCTCAATAAGAAAATATGTTCATACCAACACGAAGGTCCTGTCCTGATCTACCTTTAATTTAATTGTGTCGTCATGTCTGCATTCAATAGTATTATGTTTAATTAAACAACGTTTGGTCCTCCCTCCCGCAGTCTCAGTGCTTGACTTGGTTAAGGATGTTGAACAATGTCACGCAGTGGAGGTGCGCGGCCGGCAAAATCACCGTAACGCTCTCTCCTAGTGGTGACAGGTTTCCCTCTGTGCGACAATGCTCGGTTGGTCCTCACTCCCGCAGTCTCAGCAATGATGAATGTCCCGCGCTGGTGCCTGCCTGCCAAAGGCAGAGTCAGTGGAGGTGCCCGGCCGGCAAAATCACCCTAACGCTCGCTCCAGGTTTCACTCTGTGCGACAATGCTCGGTTGGTCCTCACTCCCGCAGTCTCAGCAATGATGAATGTCCCGCGCTGGTGCCTGCCTGCCAAAGGCAGAGTCAGTGGAGGTGCCCGGCCGGCAAAATCACCCTAACGCTCGCTCCAGGTTTCACTCTGTGCGACAATGCTCGGTTGGTCCTCACTCCCGCAGTCTCAGCAATGATGAATGTCCCGCGCTGGTGCCTGCCTGCCAAAGGCAGAGTCAGTGGAGGTGCCCGGCCGGCAAAATCACCCTAACGCTCGCTCCAGGTTTCACTCTGTGCGACAATGCTCGGTTGGTCCTCACTCCCGCAGTCTCAGCAATGATGAATGTCCCGCGCTGGTGCCTGCCTGCCAAAGGCAGAGTCAGTGGAGGTGCCCGGCCGGCAAAATCACCCTAACGCTCGCTCCAGGTTTCACTCTGTGCGACAATGCTCGGTTGGTCCTCACTCCCGCAGTCTCAGCAATGATGAATGTCCCGCGCTGGTGCCTGCCTGCCAAAGGCAGAGTCAGTGGAGGTGCCCGGCCGGCAAAATCACCCTAACGCTCGCTCCAGGTTTCACTCTGTGCGACAATGCTCGGTTGGTCCTCACTCCCGCAGTCTCAGCAATGATGAATGTCCCGCGCTGGTGCCTGCCTGCCAAAGGCAGAGTCAGTGGAGGTGCCCGGCCGGCAAAATCACCCTAACGCTCGCTCCAGGTTTCACTCTGTGCGACAATGCTCGGTTGGTCCTCACTCCCGCAGTCTCAGCAATGATGAATGTCCCGCGCTGGTGCCTGCCTGCCAAAGGCAGAGTCAGTGGAGGTGCCCGGCCGGCAAAATCACCCTAACGCTCGCTCCAGGTTTCACTCTGTGCGACAATGCTCGGTTGGTCCTCACTCCCGCAGTCTCAGCAATGATGAATGTCCCGCGCTGGTGCCTGCCTGCCAAAGGCAGAGTCAGTGGAGGTGCCCGGCCGGCAAAATCACCCTAACGCTCGCTCCAGGTTTCA
>JAPQNM010001851.1:0-14788 GCA_029783475.1 Metacarcinus magister | reverse complement strand
CACACCTCTACACAAATGGTAGGACTATATGATGTGTGAGAGCAAAGCACCACAAAGTTCCAGCGTCCCACCAATTTTAAAGAAGATGAAGATTGATGTGCAACAAAGTATAGACATTAATTGAGAGCTGGGCGCACCCATTCACACCCAGGGATACACTGACCACTCATAAAACATTTGCATCAGGAATGAAAGAAGATGACAGGATAAACAGTTCACCTACTCAATGCAAACACCACAAGGGGCAATGAGCTCGTGTCACTGTATTTGTGGGCAAGGAGGATACAATGCAAAACAAGGGAAGTTGACTTTTTTGGCTACATTGTCAAAGACCCAATAACTTGCAGGACATTTGGAATGTGGTCAATTTAAAAGAGCCAAAGTCAGCAGCAACTGATAAATTATTAAGGCTGACAAATGTTATTTGTAGAATGGTTGTGACAGGGAAGCATCGACAGCATGATTATACCAGTCCCCCCCCCCATGAAAGATTCTTAAAAGTTATCCACTCTGACCTTTGCCCGTAGGTACCACCTCTTGCCATCCAGATGATCGTCCCTACAAGATTGTCAAGGCCAAGCTTGCCCCCCATGCAACCTCTTGGAAGAGTAAGCATCTGAACCAGTTGATGAAAAAGAGTTCCAGCATCTGCTGTTTGCGCATCTTTGATGGACGGGCCAAGCTTACAGTCCCTGACAAAGCCTGCATCACAGGAATCATTGTATAAACTGGGCCGCCCATATCATTCCAGCTCATGAAAAAAAATGCCAACCCACAAGAAACTCACCTGATTATGGAACCAATATCCATGAGAATTTCTCATCAAGAATATTGAGAGAAGGCAAAAACGGCGTTGGTGCACAGCAGCAGGTAACATTTCAGACCACCATCCAGGGCGGCAATAAGAAGTGCCCCTCAGTGGAAGAAATTTACCTAAGTGATGGTAGAAACAGCGAAAACGTGGCCAAGCTTCCTACCGTGAAATTAGTGAAACGAGTTGCACCAACCACAATTAAATCCAATGTTTAAACACTTTGGTACACTCTACATCACTCGTTGGCACAGAGTGCAGGTGGCTGCACGGTGAATATGGCTCATGTGTAGCCGAGTGCATGCACTGGTACTCAGCAAGAGGAAGCAGACACACCAATCCTGCTTCATGCCAACCATGCACCAACAGATGGAAATGAACGCATTGTAATTTCAAGTCTCCAGATCCAGGATGCTATGCTGTTGCTGTCTGTGCTCACACAGTAGCAAATACGTGCAAGAATATCATTCCTGTACAGGGACAAAAACAGTGCGACAGAGATACATGGACGATGAGTGCCGTATTGGACATGTTGACTGGTGAGGACGTGTAGGCAAAGCATTACCAGGAATGCAGCCTTGACAGGGTGTGATGAGACGAAGTTCAATTTGTTAGGGAAAGGACTATAGGCAGAAGCATGCCAGCTAGTGGAGCTACGTGATCCATACCGTGTGCAAAATGCCAGAAGATGATGGTTAGGCAACTCATTTCAAGAACAATCGATGAGTGGCTACAAAGAAGATGCGCACAGTTTGCTGCTCCCTGTTATGGTATAAAGAGAGAACACACAGACAGCGTCAGGCTACAAACTGTTCTGCAGCAAAAAAGCTCAAAAGCTGCCATCTGCCACCCACAAAGAGTTCCTGAGGATACCATGTTGGCACAAGGCCCAATACAAGCATGTATTTGGCATCGGTCTCTGGATGCAGATGACCAGATACCCAATCACGAGATGGCCATGGCTGGGATAGTGATTGACACCAACACTCTCGAGAGTCCACTGGAAGGAGATCAAAACTCTCAAGTGAGTATGTGTTTTACAACTCATCTGGGTAACTGCACAAAAAGATCACAGTGTGGGGGGTGGGCATAAAGGTGGTTCATGGGAACAAGAAGTGGAAATTTGAGGTTTACCATTGCACAGATGCTTGTGGCTTGCACTCACTGCAACAACAATCCCTAAATCCCACTGACCACAGGACCCAAACTGACTCCAGTGGATGAAGAGTGAACACTTACAGGTGCGTTATGTAAGGAAAGACCAACAAAAATAACAAATCAACAGATGCCTCAACTCACCTCACCAGTCGGACCAAGTCTTGTTTACACCCTGCTCAGCTGATATTTATAGCGCCGGTGTGGCTGGCTGATGCAAATACTGGCCGGCCCCAACAGTATTCAAGCACCAATTTACTAACCAAAACGCCAGCAAACCACACATTGACAATCCCCGTCACAGCAAGCAACCACACTTCCAACTATCCAAGTGAAAACAAACAGACCTTCTCCGACACGACGGAGCTCAATCTTCTGTCCCACCCCCCAAACGGCGACCGACACCGACAAGGGGCACCCAGCATACCTCCACCAGGGACTGCCTGATTTGTCTCCCACAAATACCACCAAACACATACAGAAAACACACATGAACATGTATTCGTCATGCATTTTGCTATAAGAGGAAGTCTGTACGAGAATGGTCACTATTATCGGAGAGTGTAAATAATGGATGTGACAACACAAGCTACTATTATAGACTATAACAACAACGGATTCTTGTGATTGTATATATAGTATAATTATCATTCTGTTTATACTGTTCATCTTCAATTCATTTTTACAAGTGTTCAATAAAGAGGGTCAAATATTATTCAAGTAAAATAAAGGCATTATCTTTCGGAAAATCACGGGTAGTATATAGGACATAAACTTATTACTTCTGACTCCCAGTTTAGAGATGGATCTCTGTCAGTGGGGGCCAGCCAGCAGCCTCATCGCCATTCTTGTGTGTGTTGGCATAGTCCCTTGTGTTTCTAAGTTCCTTATTTGTGGCATGTTTGTATCGATCCAATGTACTCCTTAAACTTGCATCTCTCGCATCTTTTCCTGGGTATTTCTCCCCTCGGTGCTCTTACCGTTTGGTGTCATTCCCATCTTCTTTCTGGCAATGTTCCCCGTCATCCTCTCAACAATTGTCCCAACCACCACGACAGAAACATAAACTTAAATCAAAGCAGAAAATATCATAAAGTTTTCCAATGGGTTGTCACTTTTTTCAGCTGAAAAATGTAAATAATCTGGTTATAACGTGATAGAAACCAAGAATTTTCACATGAATAAACAAACGATAATGTTTGAGTGTTGCGGAGTCCATACATAACTTTAATGTAGTTATCCAACCCTTGATACAATTCTCGGAACCTCAAGAAAAGTGTTCCAGCATGACCGATGTCAAGCCATGAAATTCATTTTCTTTTTGGCACGAGCCGATCGCTTAACAAGACTTGATCAAAATGACTTGCCAGTTGTGACAATGGACAACAATGTGAAACATGTTGTCTTATATGACCTAAGAACCTAGCTTAGTAACATCATAACAAAGTTACAGGCGAGTGTAAACAAATTAATTAATAGAAAATTAATTCTGATTTGGCCATAGACTAAGGAGGAGGAGGATGAGGAGGAAGGGGAGAAGGAAATAATAGAGGAGGATAGGAAGGAAAGGAAGGAGGAATTTGATAATGGATTAATAGAGGAGGAGTGAGGAGAGATGGAGGGAAGAGGTGATAATTGAGAAGGGAGGAAGGAGGAGAGAAGAATGGAAAATTAGAAGAGATCCCTTCTCGCTAAGAAGAGAATAAGATTAGAAGGAGAGAGAAAGAGAGAGATATATATAAATATAGCTCACCTGTTTGAGTTCAAATTTTTTGGTTGAAATAGAAATTGTCAAAACAAAAATAAGAAATAAAATTGAAAAAATAGTCAATATACTTGTATATATTCTTCCTATTATTATCATTTATTATCTGTATCTATCTATTCCTTCCCTTCTGTTTCCACGACCATTGCCGTACTCGCCCACGCCCACGCCACCCACTACCATCTATCACCTTATTATTTTCAAGTCAACCCCACACTAACTTAAATAACCCTATATACACCCCGACGCTCTCGCTCTCTCTCTATCATCTCTCTCTCTCTCTCTCTCTCTCTCTCTCTCTCTCTCTCTCTCTACTTCTCTCTCTCTCTCTCTCTGAATCTCGTCTTCTACTCAGGGTGTCGCAGTGCATCCTCGCCTTCCAATTAGCCTCCACAGTGACTCAGGTAACAACAGGTGTGTAATTACTTCAGCCAAGGTGAGTGTATGATATTATTATATTATTATTACTTTATTTATTTCATTTAGTTATTGGTTTATTTAATTCCATCCTTGTTCAGTAATTTTGTTGAGTATTATGTAGAAAATAATTTAGTTTTTTTATTTTGTTTGGTTTGTGGCATTAGTATATATATTTTTATGGTCAGATGATTATTATTAGTGGTATTTATATATTTATTTTCCTTCTCTCTATATGTATAAAGTCACTGATGATAATATATATATAACTCAATAAGCTAATGTAGTTTAATCATGTATTTCCGTGTCTCATGAATATATTGTTGATATCATTATTATTATGAAGCGATTATCATATTATATCATTATTATTTATCTTACAGGCTGACACGTTGAAGTCTATTAGCCCAAGTTTCACGGACACAAGTTGACGAGCACTCGGGTGAGTCCGGAGAGAGAGAGAAAAAAAATCACATTGCGTCAAGTAGATATATTTTGTACTAAAAAGCTCTGTTTAAATTACAATGAACATACAATACAATACATACAATACTAATACATCAACACTAAACATTCACAGCCCACCCAAATGTCTCCCATTACTAGCTGGGACTGATGGGGTATTGCTCATTTCAACAGAGTCTTATGCCGTGTTCATCCCCCTTGAACTCCTCCCCATTGCACACTTTAAATACAAGTTAGCGCACACACATCATCCGTGTCACCTGTGAAGATCTACGTCAAGTTTCCCTCGTTGCTCCAAACTACAGTTACCAAACCAACATAAAATCACAACCACATAAAACCGCCTTTCTTCTCTTCTTTTTATGTCATAATTGCACAATTCAAAATAAGTCCATATCTTATTATTGATTCTAGTTTGCTTTAATTTCCGCCAAGAAGTCCAATCCTAGAGTTTAATTTGGAAGGACAGATGGAAGAGAAAGAACACTGGATCTAGTTCAGACATCAACTCTATGGAAGTGAGAAAGGAGGGAAGAAGAAGAGGTAGAAAAAGAGGGAGAGGAGAGAGGAAGGAAGATGGGAAGAGGGGAGATAAGAAGGGAAAAAGGGATTGTAAGAAGAGAGAGGAAGGAAGGAAGAAGGAGGGAAGAGGAGTAGAGAATGAGAGAGAGAGAGATGGAATGTTATTTATAGATTAAAGGAAAGAGAGCAAAGAAAAATTGGGGCTTAATAAAGAGGAGGGTAGGAAAGAGCAGTGAGAGATGAGAGAGGTACATCGCCCCCCAAAACTTCCAAGCTTACTTAGGGACAGAAAACCTTACCTGTTCAGCTTATTCCTGTGTAATCAAACAATAAAATTAATTGCCTGCTGGAGAGGACAATATCTAATAACATGTTTGTCAATCTTTATCCTTCGTAATAATATCACTAATCCCCTATTCTATTCTTTATCTTGGAAATCATCAAAAAAAACTTTTTTTGCCAATTTCAAAAACCCTACTCATATATCGGAGGAAAAACGTGAAGATTTTTTGCTAGCGATTAAAAGTTCTCATTGGATGGAATGATTTGCAGAGGGAACCGGAAAACAAGGTCTTGTGGATGGCTTCCGAGATTAATTATTATCTTATGATTGATTATTATATTATTATTATATTATATTATTATTATTAATTATTATTATTATTTTTTCTTCTTACAGGGGCCGATTGACGTCTTTAGCGGAAAGATGAAGAGACAGACTGAAAAACAGAAAGGAGTACTTACCTTGCATGAATGAAGAAACCCCCTAAGGGACCGAACAACACACCTGTTCTGCCCTGCCTCGACCCCACCACCAGGCACATATGTATTTTTTGGTTTCTCATTTTTTTCATTTTTTACTTCTAGGTATGTGAATGAGGAATGTATGTGGTAAAGTAGTCAGTAGTAGTGGTGTAGTATTAGTATAATAGTAGTAAGTGGTGGTGGTGGTGGTAGTAGTAGTAGTAGTGGTGGTGGTGGTAGTAGTAGTAGTAGTGGTTAGTAGTAGTTTTTTTTTTTTTATAGTGTGGTATTTTTACGTAGTATAGTGGTATAGTAAGAAAGTAGGAGAATGGTCGTAGTTTTTAGTAGTAGTAGTAGTAGTGGTAGTAGTAGTAGTCGTAGTAGTAGTAAGTAGTGGTGGTAGTAGTAGTAGTAGTAGTGGTGGTAGGTAGTAGTATTATTAGGTTACTATAATACATAGGAAACCGTACATTTTATTAGAAAAATAGTTAATCAAGTAATTAAACAGAGACCCCCAAAAACACAACACCACACACACACCACAATTAAACTGTATTGTAGTGTAGTAATAGTGTATAAGTAGTAGTCCAGGAAAAGTGTTGTTCCCGAATGTAGTCTCTCTCTCTCTCTCTCTCTCTTCTCTCTCTCTCTCTCTTCTCTTCTCTCTCCTCTTCTCTCTCTCTCTCTCTCTCTCTCTCTCTCTCTCTCTCTCTCTCTCTCTCTCTCTCCTCTCTCACAGACCCACAGGAAGAGTCTCGCACAGGATAGATTAACATAGCTCAGTACCCCCCACCTCTGTTTATACATGTGTCGTGTTGTCTATATATATATAATAATAATAAACAATAATAAAACGTACAAAAGTATTTCGACATGATCTTTTCTTTTGAACCTAAAAAAGTATATTAAAAAGAGAGAGAGGAAAAGGTTTTAAAGGAAGATGAGTGAGAGAGAGAGAGAGTAGAGAGAGAGAGAGAGACGAAGGGAGTAGGAGAAGGAAGAAGAAATAATAGGAGAGGGAGGAAGAAGAATAAGAGAAAACAATTGATAATAAATTAACAAAACCTTATGAACAACAGTAAACATTGTTTTCATGGATAGGAAAAAGTTTCCTTAACAATATAATACTTAACATAAGAACATAAGGAGACTGCAAGAGTACCCGTTGATGACCTACACGAGGCAGTTCCATTGTCCCCCCCCCTTGGACTAATCCCCTATTTATCCATCCCCACCTGTCATCCCTTATCCATTACTCTGCTCACACCACGTGAACAACGTGGGAATCTGGGCCTTACAAGCTTTATTGAAACTTCATCTACTTAGATTCAGGACAGACCGAGGTAAGATATTGGTTCACAACATAAAGTGGGGAAAAACCTATTGGTAATAGGATGGGTAGACATCCGCTATTAAGTGGTGAGTCAATAGGGTAGCTTTAAAAGACGGTTGGATCAGGAGTATGGATAGGGATGACAGGGTGGATGGAAAATATTGGATATTAACAAGGGTGACAAGGAACTGCCTCGTGTAGGTCATTCATTAACTGTACTCTTGCAGTCTCATCAATTCTTATGTTATGACTCACTCAACACCAATCAGAGCCCAGGGACAACACACAGTGCTTGGGGGCTGGAAACCAAGGGCTGCTGCCACTCCTTGATGCAGAATACTCGCTGTCCGGACTCACTACAACACCAATCAGAGCCGGGACGGGAGACACATGCTGGTGAGGTGTTTCAAAGATGCAACTTGAAATGGAGCTACACAGTCCTGCAAAATAAAAAGATTCTATTAGTTTTTTTGTTATGAAAGTTATATTTGTAAGTACAAGTAACATTTTAAACTCCAAGTAGCAGTGACCAGTTTTATATTTTTATTTTCAATTAGATTAAGGTTCCGTAAACATACATCTTTCAGTGATGTATTAAATAGAATGTATGTAAGTTGACCGTGACTAATATGTCAGAACCATCTACAAGTAAGTAAGTAATGCATGTATAGGAATGTATAGCAATGTTGGAAAAAATTACATTTTACAAAGTCAACAACACAAAATGGATGTATAGAATTCTTTTTGGTGAAATGTAAAGCAATACAATATTATACTCGCAACGTTTCTTTACCTTAAACTAATAACCTAACATCACAAACTCTACAACTACCACTCGTGTCAATTTAAACTATAATTAACTTGGAAATATATAACAAACAATTGTCTCCTGTAAAAAGTCTTACACACACCGTAAATTTGCCCTGAAAGTTCTTTTTTTACAATTGAATTGCCTTTACAGTACAGTAAAGTGATATAGCTGAGTGGCCCAAATGAGAAACACAATTAGTGCAAATTATTTTTATGTGCAGAGTGGACTTGAATGATTGGCAAGATAGATGAAGAGTGTCACGAGACTGTAGAAGGTAATTAAAACTTCAAACACTTACATGAAAACGACCTACTTGCAAGGACTATGACCATAAGTACCTCAGGGGGTCATAAGGTCTATGAAACCATTACGGCTACATGACCTGTACCATCTATAAATACACGAAATGAAACAAACTTCAGATTATAGTGCGAACTTCTGAGCGACAAAAATAAGTGGTCTCACCTTTCCTCTTAGGATCCTTGGGAAAGGAAAGAAGGGCATATTCAGTATTATCCACTTTGAACTGCTTGAAACACTACATTGCTTGAGTACGCCACACTTCCCATACTGGCAAAGCATGTTACAGTAGTATACCCCTGCAAGCTGTGTGCATAATAATCTCCACCTCTCTACACGCGGCGGACCAGCTTGCCCATAGGAAGGTGGACGGTTCCAGTATAGTGTAGGATCCTTGACCTAACCTAACAAAAAGACAAAGGAGATTTGAAGAGCCTGTTTGTTTGGAGTGTTTTTTTTTGTTTTTTTGTATGTAAAGTGTAAAAGTAAAGTTCATTGCATAATCATGAATCAAATCATGAAAGTATAAAGGTTTGTCGAGGCCAAAAGCTCGGTCCCACACACGTACAGATCTTATGCATAATATACATAAAATCAAGGACTATGCCAACCTAATAAGATAACAATAATATAAAGTGGAGGCACACGCTGTTAGCTTGTGTGTGTGTGGGGTGTGTGTGTGTGTTCTATCGTCTTTCCGGCTCCCCGTACTGAACCTTAAGCCACATCAAAAACACCCCACACATGAGAGGAATGTGAGAAGAGCTTCCCGTATCCACACACTATTATTAAACCCACCTACCCTGGTTCTCCTCCTACTTACCCTTCTGTACGGCCAAGGTTTGGTAAGATTAAGTTGAACCAATCTTTCACTACAATGACAGATTCTCAGTGTTGGTTGTTAACTGGTGGCTTTTCGGTCTCTGGACATTTTTCAAAAATCATCACACACGTCACCACCACAACATCAACCACATCACAACCACACATCACCCACTTCGTCCATTTACAGCCTCCGTAGCCAAAGCAAAATGAAGGTCTAGTGGAAGATACATTTTCTTGCTTGGTATATTCCTCATTTCCTTGCTTTTATGCCTTGTATGAAAGGGGACTATTATAAAAACTACTAACACACAACTTAATTCCTCACACTACAAAACACTTAAATAGCCACTTACAAAACCCGTGCAAGTCGTAGGGTATTTTTGCCCTCCTTACATATTATTGTAAGTAAGTAACAATAAAATTATTATGTAGAACTCGTGATGATAAAACTGTAGGATATGTACCAGCCTTCCGACACCAACCTCTATTCACTCACCTTCGGAGGCTCTGTAGGGCCTAAGTTTAAATCTTAATGTACCCAGAGTGTTTGTAAGTAAACAAGTAGACATACTTCTTTAGTTTATTTAAATAAGTTCACCCTGAAAAAGAAGTCATGATTAAGACTCACACCCCATTCACTCGCTACCTGGCTATAAAACTTAATTGTAAGCCTTACGAGTTTCCTTACTCCACTTAAGACCTTCCTCTCTCGAGGAGGTAGTGTGTACGCGTGCACGCGTACACACGAGGGCGCGAGTGCGCGCGGGAGTACACACGAGGGCGCGAGTGCGCGCGGGAGTACACACGAGGGCGTGGGCGCGCGCGGGAGTACACACGAGGGCGTGGGCGGCTCGCAGGCGTGGGTAGCTCCACCGCTCCACAAGACACTCCACTCTCCTCACTCTTCCACCTCAGCTCCACACCCGGTTTCTTCTGCAAAGAAACTCCAAGAAACTCCACCTCTCTCCACACAGCTAGACTCAGAGTCACTCCACTCAGAGACGACTCCACTAGCTAGCTCCACATAAAGGCTCAGTCTCACCCAGACGATTCCTCTCTCTCATGAGGCAGGACAAAACCAGACTCCCCTTAGAGACAACTCCACCTAATCCACTTAGCTAAACTCTGGTAGCTGAACGTGATTCCACTTCACACAGCGTGACTCAGAGTTACGTGGCTAGATGGTTCCTACCATTTCCACTTAGCTACTCCACACAAAGGCAACTCCACACAGCTAGCTAAACTCTGAGTAGCTGAACGTGATTCCACATCACACAGCAAGGCTCCACCGCCTCACACAGCAAGGACTCAGAGTTACGTGGCAATATGGGCCCTCCCATTTCCACTTAGCTACTCCACACAAAGGCAACTCCACACAGCTAGCTAAACTCTGAGTAGCTGTACGTGATTCCACATCACACAGCAAGGCTCCACCGCCTCACACAGCAAGGACTCAGAGTTACGTGGCAATATGGGCCCTCCCATTTCCACTTAGCTACTCCACTCACTAGCTCAGCCTCTCCACACAAAGGCAACTCCACTAGCTAGCTCCACGTGGCTCCACTTACCTTTACTCCACCTCACTCACCACCTAATCCCCACCAGTTTCTTCCCAAAGAAACTCCACGCAATTCCTCACGCCACCATGCAACTGCAATCCACCCTTTGGACTATGCAAGATTGCAATGGCGACGCGAGTAACAGCGTGGAAAAAGAATTCCACCCCAACCTGACCTCTCTCAGTCTATGCGCCACCCAACTGACCGCGGTTCACCCGGGATCAGGGCGGCTCGTCGCTACCCTGCCCAGGTCACCGACATGCCACTGACTGCCATAAGGCGACACTCTGGTTGTGTTAATTCGCATAACACAACCCCAAATTAACATGCGCGTAAATGTTACACATCATGCAACTATCTCTACAATTAAGTAGACCTGCTTGCATGCAGAAAATGTCTCCCAGCCTGATAATACCACCCCATGGAGATAAAGCATTTTGGTTTCAACTCGCCCATTGTCCAGAATGCCCTGATCTGATTGGGTCAGGCACGGCTACTTTGTGTGACTCACCGAATAAATATTCGGCTTAAAATTAGCGTCCCCACGTGTGGTAGACAACGGGAAACATTCCAAGCCCTCTCCCAAGGGAGCTCACCTCTGACACGTAGGCCCAAATTTCACCCATGACATTCGCCCCTGCTTGAAAAATTTTTACCAAGGGAAAAAATTTGCCATGAAAAAAACTGCTGCAGACATTTTCTTAACCGTGCACTTATATGCTACCTGGCTCTGGTCATGCAACCTATTAGAATCCAGACACTCACTCGATCATACCTGTGGTGTGTGTCACTCTACCCTTAGCTCAGATGACAAGACGAGGCGCCCACAAGGAAAAACCCCATATTTACGTTAAATTTCATTCTAAGGGAAAACTCTAGGGCACGGCGCCTTGGTCTGGCTTAGGCTTGCTCAGGCTGTTATACCACATTTAATTTCAAGTGTTATGTAGTGCCTGTATGTTAACACGGTGTAGATGGTAAATATGTGGTGTAAATGCAGGTGTAACATAGTGGAAAAATAATCCTGGCTACCTGCCTATTTATCCTATTCAACCACGCCATGAACACACCATGCAACACACCATGCGCCTTAGACACCATGCACATAACATTGACTGGACCTCACGTTTACTCGCCAGTAAACGCGACAAAAAAAAATGCCCTGCACTGCCTCACAACAGTGCCAGTTTCCATTTTTTTTTTCAGAGGCACTACCTCTGGTCCTCTCGTGGCAAAAAGCCACCAATGCCGGAATATATCCGGAGCTATCACTAGCTCGTGGCAATATGGGCCCTCCCATTTCCACAGCATCAGCTTGTATGTCACTAACTTGCCTAAGGACAACGTCCAGTTACTTTAACACACTCTGGGTTACATTCACGAGTCCCTGTTCGGGCTCCAATTGTCATAGGGTTTTTTGCCCTCCTTACATATTATTGTAAGTAAGTAACAATATAATTATTAGTAGAACTCGTGATGATAAAACTGTAGGATATGTACCAGCCTTCCGACACCAACCTCTATTCACTCACCTTCGGAGGCTCTGTAGGGCCTAAGTTTAAATCTTAATGTACCCAGAGTGTTTGTAAGTAAACAAGTAGACATACTTCTTTAGTTTATTTAAATAAGTTCACCCTGAAAAAGAAGTCATGATTAAGACTCACACCCCATTCACTCGCTACCTGGCTATAAAACTTAATTGTAAGCCTTACGAGTTTCCTTACTCCACTTAAGACCTTCCTCTCTCGAGGAGGTAGTGTGTACGCGTGCACGCGTACACACGAGGGCGCGAGTGCGCGCGGGAGTACACACGAGGGCGCGAGTGCGCGCGGGAGTACACACGAGGGCGTGGGCGCGCGCGGGAGTACACACGAGGGCGTGGGCGGCTCGCAGGGCGTGGGTAGCTCCACCGCTCCACAAGACACTCCACTCTCCTCACTCTTCCACCTCAGCTCCACACCCGGTTTCTTCTGCAAAGAAACTCCAAGAAACTCCACCTCTCTCCACACAGCTAGACTCAGAGTCACTCCACTCAGAGACGACTCCACTAGCTAGCTCCACATAAAGGCTCAGTCTCACCCAGACGATTCCTCTCTCTCATGAGGCAGGACAAAACCAGACTCCCCTTAGAGACAACTCCACCTAATCCACTTAGCTAAACTCTGGTAGCTGAACGTGATTCCACTTCACACAGCGTGACTCAGAGTTACGTGGCTAGATGGTTCCTACCATTTCCACTTAGCTACTCCACACAAAGGCAACTCCACACAGCTAGCTAAACTCTGAGTAGCTGAACGTGATTCCACATCACACAGCAAGGCTCCACCGCCTCACACAGCAAGGACTCAGAGTTACGTGGCAATATGGGCCCTCCCATTTCCACTTAGCTACTCCACACAAAGGCAACTCCACACAGCTAGCTAAACTCTGAGTAGCTGAACGTGATTCCACATCACACAGCAAGGCTCCACCGCCTCACACAGCAAGGACTCAGAGTACGTGGCAATATGGGCCCTCCCATTTCCACTTAGCTACTCCACTCACTAGCTCAGCCTCTCCACACAAAGGCAACTCCACTAGCTAGCTCCACGTGGCTCCACGTCCACTTACCTTTACTCCACCTCACTCACCACCTAATCCCCACCAGTTTCTTCCCAAAGAAACTCCACGCAATTCCTCACGCCACCATGCAACTGCAATCCACCCTTTGGACTATGCAAGATTGCAATGGCGACGCGAGTAACAGCGTGGAAAAAGAATTCCACCCCAACCTGACCTCTCTCAGTCTATGCGCCACCCAACTGACCGCGGTTCACCCGGGATCAGGGCGGCTCGTCGCTACCCTGCCCAGGTCACCGACATGCCACTGACTGCCATAAGGCGACACTCTGGTTGTGTTAATTCGCATAACACAACCCCAAATTAACATGCGCGTAAATGTTACACATCATGCAACTATCTCTACAATTAAGTAGACCTGCTTGCATGCAGAAAATGTCTCCCAGCCTGATAATACCACCCCATGGAGATAAAGCATTTTGGTTTCAACTCGCCCATTGTCCAGAATGCCCCTGATCTGATTGGGTCAGGCACGGCTACTTTGTGTGACTCACCGAATAAATATTCGGCTTAAAATTAGCGTCCCCACGTGTGGTAGACAACGGGAAACATTCCAAGCCCACTCCCAAGGGAGCTCACCTCTGACACATAGGCCCAAATTTCACCCATGACAGAGGTCGACATGCGCTTGCACTACCGCAGGTGGCCGTTTCGATTGGGCGCTAAACCGAGACGTGCAAGGTCCGGTGTCGCATTCCAACTTGAACGGTGTATTGACGATATGGGGCGACTTGTGTGATCCATCACACCACGCCATAGTCCCACAGGCATCTGGTTGGTGGTCCTGAAACCCACACATTGGGTGCCGATTGTTAATGGGGGTAGACGGGTCTCGCTGGGTGTGCCTTGTCATGCGCTATCGTTCATTCCGTCTGTTGTCGCGCTGGCCCTTACAGGAGCGTTCCCTCAGCCTGCAGGTTGTTACCAGTGTGATGTCGACCTTGTAGTGGTTTAGTGGTGTCGGTGTAGCTATGATTCCAGTACTATTGCATGAAGTATCTTTAGACTCTCGACGATGGGGGAATTACCGTCTCAGCGGCGTTGCGCATCAGT
The DNA here is from genome assembly GCA_029783475.1 of Metacarcinus magister. Taxonomy (NCBI): domain Eukaryota; kingdom Metazoa; phylum Arthropoda; class Malacostraca; order Decapoda; family Cancridae; genus Metacarcinus; species Metacarcinus magister. The sequence goes on along the minus strand of JAPQNM010001851.1, from coordinate 409 downwards.
AACCTTAATTCCTTTATTTAGTTCCCTGGCATGTCAGCTTGTGTTACGGTTTAGGAATATTTTATATGATATGGTATATTAATATATTAAAAATAAGTTATATATTGGGCTATGGAAAGTCAAAAGTCAAAGTATCTTCGATGAGAATAGACGACCATAGTTTAATGTCAATCAGCGGGTAGTTGCCTGTCCCTTGGCCAGCTGGGGGCGGGTGACTTTGTCCAACCTCAGCAGTTGTGTTGAAATACTGGCGACTAACGCTCTTCGACGCCTTGTCGGTGTCAAGACTGCCTATTTGCACCTTGTTAGTGCGAAGGCTAGTCTCTTGGGTGCGAGACATTGCACTGCTGGCTTGCTGCTCGTGCTATGATCGACTGTTGGAAGTGGGCGGGGACGCAACTCTTTGCTC
>JAPQNM010001845.1:20000-22500 GCA_029783475.1 Metacarcinus magister | reverse complement strand
GACGACGACGACGACGACGACGACGACGACGCGCCGCAGCCGACGACGACGACGCGCCGCAGCCGACGACGACGACGCGCCGCAGCCGACGACGACGACGCGCCGCAGCCGACGACGACGACGACGACGACGACGAAGACGACGCCGCAGCCGACGACGACGACGACGACGACGACGACGACGACGAGACGCGCCGCAGCCGACGACGACGACGCGCCGCAGCCGACGACGACGACGCGCCGCAGCCGACGACGACGAGACGACGACGCGCCGCAGCCGACGACGACGACGACGACGACGACGACGACGACGACGCGCCGCAGGCGACGACGACGACGCGCCGAGCCGACGACGACGACGACGCGCCGCAGCCGACGACGACGACGACGCGCCGCAGCCGACGACGACGACGCGCCGCAGCCGACGACGACGACGACGACGACGACGACGACGACGCGCCGCAGCCGACGACGACGAGACGACGACGACGACGACGAGACGACGCGCGCAGCCGACGACGACGACGACGACGACGACGACGACGACGACGACGCGCCGCGCCGACGACGACGACGAACGACGACGACGACGACGACGACGCGCGCAGCCGACGACGACGACGCGCCGCAGCCGACGACGACGACGCGCCGCAGCCGACGACGACGACGACGACGACGACGACGACGACGACGACGACGCGCCGCAGCCGACGACGACGACGACGACGACGACGACGCGCCGCAGCCGACGACGACGACGCGCAGCACGACGACGACGACGACGCGCCGCAGCCGACGACGACGACGCGCCGCAGCCGACGACGACGACGACGCGCGCAGCCGACGACGACGACGCGCCGAGCCGACGACGGCGACGACGACGCCGCAGCCGACGACGACGACGACGCGCGCAGACGACGACGAAGACGCGCCGCAGCCGACGACGACGACGCGCGCAGCCGACGACGACGACGACGCGCCGCAGCCGACGACGACGACGCGCCGCAGCCGACGACGACGACGACGACGACGACGCGCGCCGCAGCCGACGACGACGACGACGACGACGACGACGACGCGCCGCAGCCGACGACGACGACGACGACGACGACGAAGACGACGCGCCGCAGCCGACGACGACGACGACGACGACGACGACGCGCCGCAGCCGACGACGACGACGCGCCGCAGCCGACGACGACGACGCGCCGCAGCCGACGACGACGACGACGACGACGACGACGCGCCGCAGCCGACGACGACGACGCGCCGCAGCCGACGACGACGACGCGCCGCAGCCGACGACGACGACGACGACGACGACGACGACGCGCCGCAGCCGACGACGACGACGCGCCGCAGCCGACGACGACGACGACGACGACGACGACGACGACGACGACGCGCCGCAGCCGACGACGACGACGACGACGAGGACGACGACGACGACGACGCGCCGAGCCGACGACGACGACGCGCCGAGCCGACGACGACGACGCGCCGCAGCCGACGACGACGACGCGCCGCAGCCGACGAAGACGACGACGACGACGCGCCGCAGCCGACGACGACGACGACGACGACGACGACGACGCGCCGCAGCCGACGACGACGACGCGCGCAGCCGACGACGGCGACGACGCGCCGCAGCCGACGACGACGACGACGCGCCGCAGCCGACGACGACGACGCGCCGCAGCCGACGACGACGACGCGCCGCAGCCGACGACGACGACGACGACGACGACGACGACGACGACGCGCCGCAGCCGACGACGACGACGACGACGACGACGACGACGACGACGCGACGCAGCCGACGACGACGACGACGACGACGACGACGCGCCGCAGCCGACGACGACGACGCGCCGCAGCACGACGACGACGACGCGCCGCAGCCCACGACGACGACGCGCCGCAGCCGACGACGACGACGCGCCGCAGCCGACGACGACGACGCGCCGCAGCGACGACGACGACGCGCCGCAGCCGACGACGACGCGCCGCAGCGACGACGACGACGACGACGACGACGACGACGACGACGACGCGCCGCAGCCGACGACGACGACGACGACGACGACGACGACGCGCCGCAGCCGACGACGACGACGACGACGACGACGACGACGACGACGACGACGCGCCGCAGCCGACGACGACGACGACGACGACGACGACGACGACGACGACGCGCCGCAGCCGACGACGACGACGACGAGACGACGACGACGACGAGAGCGCCGCAGCCGACGACGACGACGCGCCGCAGCCGACGACGACGACGACGAAGACGACGAAGACGCGCCGCAGCCGACGACGACGACGACGACGACGACGACGACGCGCCGCAGCCGACGACGACGACGCGCCGCAGCCGACGACGACGACGCGCCGCAGCCGACGACGACGACGCGCCGCAGCCGACGACGACGACGCGCCGCAGCCGACGACGACGACGACGCGCCGCAGCCGACGACGACGACGCGAGCCGACGA
>JAPQNM010001845.1:7500-10000 GCA_029783475.1 Metacarcinus magister | reverse complement strand
CCGCAGCCGACGACGAGACGACGACGACGACGACGACGACGACGACGCGCCGCAGCCGACGACGACGACGACGACGACGACGACGACGACGACGCGCCGCAGCCGACGACGACGACGCGCGACGACGACGACGACGCGCCGCAGCCGACGACGACGACGCGACGCAGCGACGACGGACGACGACGCCGCAGCCGACGACGACGACGACGCGCCGCAGCCGACGACGACGACGAGCGACCGACGACGACGACGCGCCGCAGCCGACGACGACGACGACGACGCGCAGCCGACGACGACGACGACGACGACGACGACGCGCCGCACGACGACGACGACGGACGACGACGACGACGACGCGCCGCAGCCGACGACGACGACGACGACGACGACGACGACGACGACGCGACGCAGCCGACGACGACGACGACGACGACGACGACGACGACGCGCCGCAGCCGACGACGACGACGACGACGACGACGACGACGCGCCGCAGCCGACGACGACGACGCGCCGCAGCCGACGACGACGACGCGCCGCAGCCGACGACGACGACGACGACGACGACGACGACGACGACGACGACGACGACGCGCCGCAGCCGACGACGACGACGACGACGACGACGAGACGACGCGCCGCAGCCGACGACGACGACGCGCCGCAGACGACGACGACGACGAGCCGCAGCGACGACGACGACGACGCCGAGCGACGACGACGACGACGACGCCGCAGCCGACGACGACGACGACGCGCAGCCGACGACGGCACGACGCGCCGCAGCCGACGACGACGACGACGCGCCGCAGCCGACGACGACGACGCGCCGCAGCCGACGACGACGACGCGCCGCAGCCGACGACGACGACGACGACGACAGACGACGACGACGACGCCGCAGCCGACGACGACGACGCGACGCAGCCGACGACGACGACGACGACGACGACGCGCAGCAGCCGACGACGAAGACGACGACACGACGGACGACGCGCCGCAGCCGAGACGACGACGACGACGACGACGACGACGCGCCGCAGCCGACGACGACGACGACGACGACGACGACGACGAGCGCAGCGACGACGACGACGACGACGAGCCGACGACGACGACGACGCCGCAGCCGACGACGACGACGACGACGACGAGACGACGCGAGCGACGACGACGACGACGACGAGCCGACGACGACGACGACGCCGCAGCCGACGACGACGACGACGACGACGACGACGACGACGACGCGCCGCAGCCGACGACGAGACGACGCCGACAGACGACGACGACGACGCGCCGCAGCCGACGACGACGACGACGACGACGACGAGACGACGACGACGACGCGCCGAGCCGACGACGACGACGACGACGACGACGACGACGACGACGACGCGCACGCAGCCGACGACGACGACGACGACAGCCGACGACGACGACGCGCCGCAGCCGACGACGACGACGCGACGAGCCGACGACGACGACGACGCGCGCAGCCGACGACGACGACGACGACGACGACGACGACGACGACGCGCCGCAGCCGACGACGACGACGACGACGACGACGACGACGACGACGACGACGACGCGCCGCAGCCGACGACGACGACGACGACGACGACGACGACGACGCGACGCAGCGACGACGACGACGCGACGCAGACGACGACGACGACGACGACGACGCCGACGACGACGACGACGACGACGACGACGACGACGCCGCAGCCGACGACGACGACGACGACGACGACGACGACGACGACGCAGCCGACGACGACGACGCGCCGAGCCGACGACGACGACGCGCCGCAGCGACGACGACGACGCGCCGCAGCCGACGACGACGACGACGCGACGCAGCGAAGACGACGACGACGCCGCAGCCGACGACGACGACGACGACGACGCAGCCGACGACGACGACGACGCGCCGCAGCCGACGACGACGACGACGACGACGACGACGACGACGACCGAGCGACGACGACGACGACGCGCCGCAGCCGAGACGACGACGACGCGCGCAGCGACGACGACGACGCGCCGCAGCCGACGACGACGAGACGACGACGACGACGCGCCGCAGCCGACGACGACGACGACGACGACGACGACGACGCCGCAGCGACGACGACGACGACCGACGACGACGACGACGACGCGCCGCAGCCGACGACGACGACGACGACGACGCGCCGACGACGACGACGACGCGCGCAGCCGACGACGACGACGACGCCGCAGCCGACGACGACGACGCCGCAGCGACGACGACGACGACGACGCCGAGCCGACGACGACGACGCGCCGCAGCCGACGACGACGACGACGCGACGAGACGACGACGACGACGCGCCGCAGCCGACGACGACGACGACGACGAGACGACGACGACGACGACGCGCCGCAGCGACGACGACGACGAGCCGACGACGACGACGACGACGCGCACGCGAGCCGACGACGACGACAGACGACGACGACGACGACG
>JAPQNM010001844.1:20000-43583 GCA_029783475.1 Metacarcinus magister | reverse complement strand
TATTGTTGTACTTGCTTGAAACTTTCTGAGAGTACTGCTATGGTCGCGAGTTTTCTGTGTTCATTTTATTTCCCCGTCGCCGTATGTAGACACGAAGATAGAGATAAAAAAAGAAAGGTTGCACGGAGCTTCTTAAATTTGTTTCTTTGTGCTACTCTTCAGTAAACTTGGGATAGCACTAAATCTAGGCTTTTACTGACTTTGATTGACTCTATGTAACTCATTCTGCCTATGAACAGTGGTTCCTAATTTCCATCTTCTTTGGCACCCTAACCAAAATATGATTCCAGAGGTTTCCATCATATATAATTATTATATGTTTGATAGTAGTAATGATTAATGTAATGATGCCAGAAGCATATAAAGAAAAAGAGTTAGCACTAGAAAACTTCCAGTATATTGATATGGAACTTACTGCTTCATTCTAACTCCAAATTTTTTAAATACTTCATGCCCTCACCAAAAATATTCCACTCCCCCTAGCTTCTTGGTAAGAGGGTTAGCGTTCTCGTTAACACTAGCAGAACTGTATGGTTTATAGTTACCGAATTCGGGGAATTTTTTAATCAATCCATGCCCCAAACATTGGGAGCCTCTTGTCTTATGTTTTGTAAAGCTATAAGTATAAGTGCATTTTAATAACGCAATTTAAAACACAGAACATAGATAAACTACAATTATCCTTACCACATCCAGGGTATTGCATCATCACTTTGCCGTTAAAGAGTCGAGCTTCATCCTTTTCTCGAAGGGTGCAGCGAGATAAGGCTTGCTTCCGCCCAGCCCAGGATTTTCATAATAACAGTAACATATATATATATAACTAAACAAAGATTAATACCTTCAACTTAACATCACGACTAAAAATCTAGTTTGCCTTGGTCTGTGATGAGCTTTTTTTTCCAACCACACTTCTATTTCTTAATTTTCTACTTTCATCATGTATATCGTTTGAAAACATACAAAACCTGCCTAGAGTATTTTCTCTTAACAAGAAAAATTTACCACCATGGCAATTGCACTACAACTTGTTGCTATTTCATGTCAAGGAAAATATAGTGAATACCTTGGAATTATATTTCAAAATTGTTGCCCAAAAACAAGTATGCTCAATAAGGCTCAAATACCTTGAGCCACACAAAGGCCACACCTACAAGGATACTTAAATCTTCTACATTGACGGATTATGTTGAATATTTGACAGCTTTCCTCTCTAATTGTGTTTATCGTTCACTACATGAGTGAATGAATGACATTTATCTGAAAATTGGGAATGCACTGAATATCAAATGCTTAGTGGTTCAAATCTTACATTGGCATACCAATTTTAAAAGTGTTGCATTAAAGCACCAATGTTTATATTAATGTCCTTGGGTGGACACTGATGAGTAGTGGTGAGTGATGGGGAAGGAGTCTGTACACCCTTTGCTCGCTATCCTTATCCCTCCCTTTGCTTTTCTGCAGGTTTGGGATGATGGCGCGGTGCTGGGCTCCGGCACCTGAGGACCGAGCCAGCTTTCCCCACCTGCTCTCCTGCCTCCAAGACTTTTATTCTGCCCTTGGAAAATATATTTGAAAGGGTCATATGTTCATGTGTCCACTGCCTGTAAGAGCAAGTCATCCTAGAGTTGTAAAAGTCAGTTTTGTTGTGTACTCAACCTATAAATTGATAACCATATGCTGTAAAATTTGTCATGTGTCAACAAGATGTTAAGTCATAAGTCTCATTGTATCTAGGAGCAAATTTAAGTACCAAAAAGTATAGTTACCAAATACTAATGTCCAATAATTCTTTTATTTTTTTTATTTTGTGACCAAGAGTTGTGTGTACGGCTCCACACACTCCATCAAGTGATTGTATAAAGAGCCAAAAAAAAATTTATTCCATACTTTGATGAAAAACAAATGTCATGTTCCCTTGCGTTTGACCTGTGATCACCTACACAAATATTGAATATTGTAGTTATTTCTATTCAAGATCGAAAACAAGTTTTGCGTCATGCACATGTATATTAATATGTGAAGTATAGAGGAATCTGAACACAATCAATTGTGTGGATTTTTCTTCTATTTCGAAGTGAAGATATAAGTATATCTGACTGCTTTATTATACATTTATCAATCATCTATTTAGTGCCTCAGGTATGAATTCTAGATTGATAATGTTTATTGAATAAGGAAAGAGCAAAGGACAACAAATTAACCTCTGTCATCGAGGCATGCCTGATGGACTGACTTGTGTTGCTGCACTCATGATGGAAGCTGTGGACAGGTTAGGTTCAAATACTTGTGTGGCCTCAATGATGCTGGCGCCGACCAGTGTCATAAACAACATACATGTCCCATACGCGTGTGTGTGTGTGTGTGTGTGGATGTGGATGTGTGTGTGTGTGTGTGTGTGTGTGTGTGTGTGTGTGTGTGTGTGTATTGGCCCTTTCTGTGCACGGTTACCAGACCAGTGTTGGCAATAATATCTACAACACTGACCCAAAACTCCTCTCTACATTAACATTATTCATCTTAATGTACATCATAACATTACTTGACTTGACAGTGTTTTGTGTTGCAAGGTGGAGGCACCGCGTTGTGAGCCGTGAGGAGAAAATTAGTATTTATAGCAGTAGCAAGGACATTAATGGCGCCAATGGGGAAGGGGATACGTCTAATATATATTATTGTAATTGCTTCTTCCAGAGTTACTATAGTCACTGTCCTCATATCACGTACTTTTCTATGAATTTAGATACGAATTTCACATCTTTTTGCTAGATATTATTGAACGTTACACTCAATTGTTAGTGTTTCATGAATATTCCAGGCAATATTTCTTCAACATTTGATTTTTTTACAACAAAACAAGAGGATAATATTAGCTAGGGGGATTAGACTAATTAATGAATGCAAATAACTCATTTAATATCTTATCAGCACTGAAATATAGATTTTCTCTGGAATGGTTTGTCTAAATAAAAAATCAACGTATGCACTACGTCTGTACAACGTTCATATTATACGTAATATGTTATGTCACATTTTCGTCTAAACTACGTACAATTACAACGTTGATATTATGTTGAATTTGACCTAATTTTTTAACGTATTTGTGACGTTACTTTGACGTTGAAATTAAACATAACCAAAATACAACCTAAATACAACGTCATGTTTACGTAAGTTGTTAGCTGGGTGGCGGGTGCTGTCATCACCAGGCACAGGCAGACTCTAGTTCATGCTTCGCTCAAGGTGCAACGTTTCACTGATGACCAAGCACTTACTGTCCTCCTTTAGCAAGAAATGGAGTGTGAGAGGTCACAGCCTTACCCATAGTTCGGGTTATAATGAGCTGCAAGTTCTCTTCTAGAGGTTAATGGCTGGCCATCACGAGTAGTCCAACACGTGATAGCAAGACCATGAGGTGCGTTCATCATGACACACACATACGCACTCCGTCACTACGTTAACATCACCTTCTGGTACCCGGCAAGGCATGGCTTACATTATAGGCGCGTTTTCACTCGCGAAAACGCGACTACACAGATTACAGAGCAATGGATATTTCCGATTCGAGTAGGAGTGAGTGGAAGAATTATGAGGTAATGGATCTTTTCTGCAGGGCTGTATGCAATCCTTGGGCTCATTATTATTGTTATTATTATTATGATTATTATTATTGTTATCATTATTATATCATTACTGTTATTAGTAGTAGCTATGATATCATTATCATCATCATTATGTATATAATGTAACTGTACAATCAACCATAACAAATAAAACTTCTAACCTCAAATGAGCGTAATTAAATGAGCCTTAATTATATGTCATCAAATCAAACATGAACATAATAACATATCTCAAAACACTTCACCAAGACGAAAAGGCGCAAGGCGGCAGAAAGGGAAGAAGGAAGAAAGAGGGAGGGAGGGAAACTATCTTTATTCCCTATTTATCTGCTGCAGGACTTCCCATCAAGGCTTCACAGGACACTACATCTTAAGGTAACATCCTGCATATGACCTAGAAACCCTTGTATGCTTTAGATAACCCTTAAAACAACACTAAATCAGTATCACACGACCTTCAGCCATCCTAACATGCATAACGCCTAACAATTCCACCTCCATTATTACATATCATTACAACACAACAGACACTTATATTATAGAGGAAAAGTAACATTTGATGATTTAGAAACACGTAATCAAGTGTAATATCAAGAAAAATTAGAAAAATACATGAAATTGAAATGAGAGCTTCGTCGCCATTACAGTACCACCTCGATACAGCGCCAAACCTCGTGTAGTTAGCCTTGCAGCCTCATTCTAGACCTACTGGGTGATGAGGTAGTGATGAGTGTGATGTAGGTGTGTGGTGACTGTGTTCTGGTGCGATGGGGTAAGGTTGGCAAAGGTGTAATTGATGTTATAACTAGGCTGGTTTGGTGACCTTGAGAACGTATTATTATTATTATTTATTATTATTATAATTGTTATTATCATCATTATTGTTATTATTATTATTGTTATTATTATCATCATCATAATCATCATCATCATTACACCGACACCTTCACTGTCACTAGGTCAGGTGAGGCCAAGTTGGGTTCATATAGGTTAGGTTAACTTAGGTCAGGTTAAGTTAGGTCAGGAGCAAAACGAGTACTAAACAAAAATGAATTGGGAAAATAGGTCAGGCTGAGGGTACGAGGAGAGAGAGAGAGAGAGACTTGAATTTTGACTTTTTTATATTGATTCACGAATATTTGCTCTCTCTCTCTCTCTCTCTCTCTCTCTCTCTCTCTCTCTCTCTCTCTCTCTCTCTCTCTCTCTCTCTCCATTTTATAGGTGATCAAATACAATGAAATTAATATGTTCATGAGAGAGAGAGAGAGAGAGAGAGAGAGAGAGAGAGAGAGAGAGAGAGAGAGATGAGAAAGAGAATGAATGAAAGAGAATTAATGGGATAGCTACTAAAAAAACATACCATTTTTTTCTTTCACTCATGAACATCTAAATTTCATTGTATTTGATCACCTATAAAATGTTAGGTTAGGTTAGTAATATATAGGTGATAATTTAAATAAAATTTTTTTTTAAAATTACAGTGATATATATTTATGTGATATGGACCATTAGGTCGTACTGTATACCCTATACTGTATATCTTCTGTGTCTGGAATAAAAAATTATTATTATTATTATTATTATTATATCTATCTATCTATTTATCTATCTATCAAAATACTAGGTTATCCTAGTATCTTACTTATAATACTGGCAAGGGCAATAGGTCTATAGTTCAGCATATATACCATCACAACCACAGGATTTGTTGGCTTCTAACCTACTTATTGAAGCCTTGATTTCTTCATTTGTCACTTTAATTGTGTCATATTTGTCTTCTTTATTACACTTTGTTGTAGCTGGTGCCCAACAGAGTTAAACAAAGTATGGTAATATGTTCTCCACAGATTGGCTATGTTTTCAATACTACAGATCCCATCTACACTAACGGGTAGAGGTGTGCAACTATTATGCATTTTTTTTTCAATATCCATCCAGAAGGCCATTGTGTCTGCTAGCAAAGTTTTTGGCCAATGCTTCTCTTCTTAATAGGTTTTCATTACTTTTTATATATCTGATTGTATACTTGCATTTAGGCTTTAGTCTGGTGAACATTATTTTTATGATTATGGAATACACTGTCACTAGCTTTTGTAAGATAAGTTATAATATTACTATACAGCTGACTGATCACTTCTTGATGACTAGCATTAACACAATTGGGGTCATCACAGGCAATGGCATCCTCACTGCCATGATTAAGCTCAGAAAGGAGAGTGTGTGATTAATTATAAGATTGGCCACTCCTCTCCTCATCAAGCCCACCCCATGGCAGTTTTGGATTTTGAATATTGTTTATCTGGGTTAATTCAGGTGCTCTTTCTAACCTAACTGTTAATCACAATGGTATATGATCTTCATCTATATGTATATTGAATTTTCATATTAGTTATCATATCATGGAAATGAGCACTAGCCACAGTATGATGTAGCCAAGATAATGAGCCCCATGCTGCATTGACACACGTGTAACTACTAGGTGGGAGCATGAGCTGAGAACAATTAATCAGATCATGCTCATCACAGAAGTGAGACATATGACTACCACACAAAGAGTTACTCCTGTCTCCCAGATTATCATTCCAGTCCCCTATTACAGAGTAGCAGGTGGTATTTAGTTCTTGTAAAAGAGCACTTAGTTCTCCAAGGCACTCCAGGTATTTTTCTTAATTTTCATTACATTGAATAGGCAGATACACACTAAGAATAACTACTTTCCGTTGGTTATCTTCTATTTCTATACCTGTACACCATGACAAATTTGTTGTTAATGGTTTAACCGGGCTGTTTAAAGATCCCTCCACACAGAAGCTACTCCTCCCGGTGGGTTACCTGCTACTAAACCATCCATAACATTAGTAGTTGAGACTCCAAACCCATGGAAATTATCACAGATAGTACTGAGGTGACCTAAATCCTGTTTAAAATACCAAGTCTCCTGCAGGCACACAATATCACTGATATTAAACAAGTCTACTACATCAGGGTGTAAGAGAAGCCCTCTGTTGGTTTTAGGAAGCCCCCTACAGTTATAAGTAGCAATACGCAATATGTTTTGAGATGAGGTTGACTTTTTATCCATGATTAAGAGTTATTGGGAAGTTGGGATACTGTGGATATAGAGTCCTCACTTGTTGGTACTTTGATTAATTCTGCAGGATGGAGGAGGCAAGTTACACCACACCTGAAGATAGTGAAGGTGTGTTTGAAAACAATTTTTGCCTCAATGAATTGACGAAGGAACTACTGAAACTACCTGAAGACACTGAGTTTGCAGAGGTGGTGAAGAAGGCGAAGGAGGTGCTACCAGAGATCTGGAAAGTGAGTATGTGTACCTGTGTGTGTATGTGTATGTGTGTGTGTGTGTGTGTGTGTGTGTGTGTGTATTTACCTAGTTGTAGTTTATGGGAAATGAGCTCACACTCGTGGGGTCCCGTCTCCATATATTTCTCTATCAATTTTAGCTTTAAAGTCATACACACACCTCACTTCCACTGTCTCACTATCCTGTCCATTCCAAGTGTCACTGCATCTGTGTGGAGAAGGCAAGTAACACCCAACGTGAAGACACTGAGTTTGTAAAGGTGGTGGACCTGGGACGACTGCTGAAGAAGGCGAAGAAGTTGCTACCAGAGAGCTGCAGTGTGAGTATGTGTACCTGTGTGTGTATGTGTACGTGTGTGTGTGTGTGTGTGTGTGTGTGTATTTACCTAGTTGTAGTTTACGGGAAATGAGCTCACTCGTGGGATTTCGTCTTCATATCTTTCTCTATCAATTTTAGCTTTAAAGTCATACACACACCTCGCTTCCACTGTCTCACTATCCAGTCCATTCCAAGTGTCAATGCATCTGTGTGGAAAACTATATTTTTTGACGTCTTGCCAGCACCTTGCCTTCTTCAGTCTCTTACCATGTCCCCTTCTATGTGTGTGTGTGTGTGTGTGTGTGTGTGTGTGTGTGTGTGTGTGTGTGTGTGTGTGTGTATAGATGAAACATTAGTTCTTACTCAGATATAAATATGATGAATCCAATATTCATACAATCCTTCTTTACACATTATTAATACACACGGCAGAGATACTATGTTCCCTCCCTTCTTTCGTTGCCTTTCAGATCTGGAACATGATAGAAATGCATATCACCTCCTTAACGTTAGAGAAGTTCCAGTTCTATGTGCCTCAGGACCGCTCGCTGAGTACCATCATTATGTGGATTAAGGCCAAGGTCAGACTCGTAGTAGTGATGCATTTCCATACTGCCTTCACATGGATTTGGTTTCCTCATTGCAATCAAATATATTTGTTTGAAGAGAATGTAGTGCAGGAAGTACTGTTAAGATTGTCTTTGATTAATGAGTTTCCTTACACACACACACACACACACACACACACACACACACACACACACACACACACACATACACATACAGCCAAACATCCAGTACGTCGGTTTTGTAAGCTGTGAGGATCCTGCCCTAATAATGAAGCTGCTGCACAACACTCAGTTGCTGGACTGGGCCTTGCCGGTCTTCTTCATGCAGCTGCCTCAAGACCTGGCTGACCCCATCACACAGCTGGTGAGGAGCAAGGTACACGCCCACACACACACCATCTCAGGCACCCGCTACATCATGAACAAGAGGAGACACAAACAGCTTAAACTTTGGTATGTCTTGTGTTTGGAGGGGAGGGGATTGGGGTGTTGGGGAAGGGTGTGAGGTGTGAAGGAGGGTGTAAAATGTGAGGTGTGATGTATGAGGGAGTTAGAGTGTTAGTGAAGCATTGGTGTTGGCCGTTGACATGTGTATGTTGGTGTGTGGTGTCCGCAGGTGCCCCACTGGATACAAGGTGCAGCGCCTCGGTCAGATGGGCATCATCACCATGCTGAAGGAGTGCCCGTACAGTGCCGCCTACACAGCGCCAATATTCCAGGAGTCAGAAATGCCGAGTATTGGACTGTTCCTTTCAAGCGAGCAGAATGAAGGTTACTTAGTCAACGAGTGTGATTTAAGACAAGCTGATCCCATGGAAATGCCCGTCGCCTATGTCTCCTGGTGTTACTTTGGGGACATGGGGATGCTGGGGTGTGTAGAGAAGCACTGGACTGACGGCAAGATGGCTTTGTTGGTGCAGGTGCTTGCCAGGTTGATGAAAGTAATGGAACACATCCCAATCCTGCATGTAGAGGACACCAATACCAACATCAATAGGTTGATGGAGGGGCTGCCAGGCTGGGACAAGGGACCTCACCTCGCCTGGACCTGGAGCTGCAATGGTTCTGCTTGTCCCTAATGAGTCCCCTTCCCTCCCTCCCTCCCCCTCTCCTTTCAACCCCTACCTGGTGTGAAGGGAAAGTTGGGTTAAGAAGTGTGATTCTATTTTTAATTTTATCTCCCTTTTCCTTGCTTAACATTTTAGTTTTCTGGTTTATAGGAGTTAATGTTACCTTGTTTATTTTTGAGGATTTAGTTCCAACTTTATACTTGCACTGCTTCCTTTGTTTTTTGAGGGCATGAAGTGTATATTTTGTATTAGATATTGATTGGTGTTGTAATGTGATGAGGTATATAGTAGTGTGTATTATTTTTATTAGTATGGCATCAGTAAAGATCAAACTGGCACATCACTTTCATTCCACGCTAGATATAAACCTTATGACGAAGAACGCAATACTCACTGCTTCTTGGCTTGGATAATTTAACAAACTGGAACTATTTCAAAAGTACAAACATAATCATTGATCATTAATATTTGACTTTTATCTCAGCAGCAGAAAGTTGGAAGCTAAACTGAACATTGGATTAAGCATCCATTTGTACAGTTCTTTATATTCTGCAAAGTTTAGTCCTTCATCATCATTATCATCAGCATACATCCCACCTTTCCTTATCATTATAACAGCCACACACTTCCCTCCAATACTGAGCTGTCATCCCATCTTTCCTTATCATTATAACAGCCACACACTTCCCTCCAATACTGAGCTGTCATCCCACCTTTCCTTATCATTATAACAGCCACACACTTCCCTCCAATACTGAGCTGTCATCCCACCTTTCCTTATCATTATAACAGCCACACACTTCCCTCCAATACTGAGCTGTCATCTCACCTTTCCTTATCATTATAACAGCCACACTTCCCTCCAATACTGACCTGCATACCTCCACCCCCCATACAGCCTCTCCATTTAGTTCTTGAATGCACCTCTTGGCGGCTAGTATGGTGTTATGCATGAGCATGTCCCACACCACCAGGCACGGGCGTGATGTACCCTGCTACCTCCACACAGCCTGCACGGAACACAGTACATTAGTGGAAGGGGGAAACATGGTATGATATAGCGCTGTGAGCTACAAGAACACAATACTAACAATGTATTTATTCCATGTGGCTTACAAAAGATGACTAAACATACAAGGATACACTAGATAAAGTTTTAAATAATCACTTTATTTTCTTTACTAAACATATTGGTGTTACAAATACAACTTTAGGATCACTCACTCTTAAAATGACTGTTTCCCACCAGCTTGGGTTTGCCAGTGGAAGGGTCTGTGATGCGGTTGATGCCCACATCAATGATAGCACAGCCTGGCTTGATCATGTTCCCGGTGATGAGGCCCGGCAGACCAGGATGTCTGCCGTCACCAGGATGTCTGCCGAGGCCACGAAGGAATGCAGCTGTTTGGGTGAGGTGTATCGGTGCAGATGGTGGTGGCATCCATTCCACCATTCTCACCTAAGGGAGTAAAGGTTGGTGAGTGTTTAGGGAATTTACATTTACTCTCAACAAGGTTAACTTTTCTAAATTTGTCTTTTTCTCTCCATCTCTGTCTTTTCTATTTTGGATTAATAACTATATCTACATATGGATAAGTCTTTCAAATATTTATCCTCTCTTACTCATTCAATCATTCTCTCTCAGCACTGCATAATAACATCCAGTCTTGGACGAACATATTATTATTGCTAAGCCTTGGCTTTAATTAAAGACTGCATATGAGCAAGCCAGCACACTGGAAATGGCTCAGAAGCATTCTGATTTATATGACAAAACTGAACCGATAAACGCAGCTTTGCCCCAACAGCTGAATTGTGAGTGATTTAAAAACTACAGAAAAAAACAGTGATACTATTTCTGCTGCTACAACTAGTGCTTCTCTATGTTATTTTTGTGGTTATAAATGGAACCCCTGCACCCTGCAGTAAGTGTCCCGCTAGGGAGTCAGTGTGCATCAAATGTATGAAAATGGGGCATTATGCTAAGTTGTGTTGATCAGCTAGACAGTCAAATAGTCCCTCCAACTTGAAGCATTCCGCTGCCACATTTGATACTCTAGCCGGAGCCACACCTTCAGGTCTAGATAAATCTATACATTGTTTGAAAATCAACGGGATTCCGGTTAATGCACTGATTAACACTGGTAGTTCAGAAAATTTTGTGTGCGACAGTTTAGTGAAACTTAACAAGCTACCTGTCCATCCGGACGAAGGGGAAGTCTCTATGGCTGACTCATCACTTTCCTCAAAGATCTTGGGTGAGTCTAGCGTGGTACTAAAGCTCCAAGGAGAAACTTACCAAGATGTGAAACTCAAGGTGCTACCCAGCTTGTGTAGTGATGTGATTTTGGGTCATAATTTTCTACAAAATCATTCTGCACTAGAAATGTCATTTGGAGGAGAAAGACCCCCATTAAGATATGTGGACTAACTGCTCCCTCTCTCTTTAGAAATTTGGCAGCAGAATTTAAGCCTATTGCAATAAAATCCAGATGTTACTCCATGGCTGCTAAGAAGTTTATTGAAACAGAAACAAACCCTATGCTCAAAGAGGGAATTATAAGGCCAAGCAATTCACCACGGAGAGCTCAAGTATTAGTCACTGAGGGAGATAATCCCAAGAAGAGAATGGTTATTGATTTTTCCTAGACTATAAACAGGTTCACAGAACTTGATGCATATCCCCTGCCAAGAATAGATGAGATGGTGAATAAAGTTGCAATGTATAAGGCGTTCAGTACAGTAGAATTTCCCATCTAAAGCATTTGGATCTAACGAATTCCTATCTAACGACCCTTTTAAGCTCTACCCCACCTCCAACCTAACGATCCAAAATTCATATCTAACGGCAATTATTCCGGGCGCCCGGGATCGAATTTCAAACTTCCCGCGGATCGCTGAATTTTTGCTGGCACTTTCATCAGTCCCGCACCGCCATCTTTCAACCATTTTCCATTGTACTCGTCTCATTGTTCCCATTTTTTTGGCCCTCCATCCCATCTAATAAGTGTCTGGCGGTGTGTTACGCCTCTCATGATGTCTGCCCTAGCCTCAGGTAGCGGAGAGGGGAGTGGTGAGAAAGGAAACCTTCAAGAACGTAAGGAAAAAGAACTCATGTTGGAAAGAAATTAAATAAATATAAGATGGAAGACAAAGCGAGGGTGATTGAATTAATTGAAAAAGGCCACAAGAATTGCGAGATCGTGAAGATGACTGGGTTTCCTAAGGGCACAGTGTGTAACTTTAAAGAGACAGAAAAGTGAAATTAAGGCAAGCCTGGGTGTTGCAAAAAAGTTTTTTAGTGTCAATGCTAATGCATCTAAAAGGGTGCTAACAAACTATTCTGCGTCCAATCGCCTTGTTGCCATGATGGAGGATAGAGCGAAAGTTCAAGGATGGGGGAAGTATCAATGGTCCTGAAACAAGAAACCAAGCCCTCGTTCTCTACAATATCCTCATTAAAAAGAACAAAATAAAAGATCCGCCACCCTTTGCTGTTGGATGGTTTGATAAATTTAAGAAAAGGTTTAGCATCAAACACGCTCTTTACCAGGGGGAGCTTTCATCTGCAGACACACTTGCTGCTAATTAATTTCCTGCTATTGCACAGGCAGTGATTGATGAGGGGGGTTATTGCTTAGACCAGGTTTATAATTGCGATAAAACTTGTCTATATTGGAAACATTCGCCCAAATCTACATTCATCAGCAAAAAGGAAAGGAGGCACCTGGCATGAAGATGGTGAAGGATAAGCAGAGTGTTTTATAAACCTGCAATGCCACAGGTACCCACCACATGAAGCCCCTTGTGATTTATAAATTCAAGCTTCTTGAACAAACGCCGCGAGCTAGAGGCAGCCATGGAGAGTCTAGGTGAGGAGGAAGACGACACTGTACCACTGTTGGAACTTGAAGACGAGGCAGCCAGTGTGATCGATGCCTATGACTTTGTTGGATTCGCTGAACTCGAAAGGAAGATACAAGAAGGAGAAAAGGTGGTGAAACTACAGAAGGTGGCAGAGGAGGTGCGAGATGGAGGTGGTGGTGGTGAGGAGATGCGCGGCCTGTCTGGTGTTGCAGGGACTCCACGTGCTCCCAAAAGCACCTGCAGCTCTGCGTTCTTTTAAGTAAAGGCAGCTACTAGAGCAGGGAGACCTTGCAAAGTCTCCACAAGCTCACAAAGCTGCCTCAGCTCAACCAACAAGTCACTGTCCGCTATCTTGTCTTGACCTTACTAATTCATGGAGCTTGAACCCGTGCGAGCTGCCTGAGCTGATAAAACAAAAAATAAGAATACTCTATATACAAAAGTTGAGATTTCTACTCTTAGCAAACCACATATTCTCGAGGAACTCTTTCACCGCGTTGATCAATCACTTGTGCACTTGTTTTCTGTCTTGATTCAGTTTAGTGCCTCACAGTCTCATCCACTAGAGTTTCTACAGAATTAGGCCATGCGGATAATTTTAGGATGCCCCAGGATGGCTAGGATTGAGGTCCTCTGGGCGGAGCTGCACCTGCCAAGCATTTTCTGTAAGGTTCGGGAGATCACATGTCACCTCAGGAAGGTACTCACAGTAAGTGTGGCAGAGGCATTTTTGGGAGTAGTTCAGTTCACACCAACCCATCCTCGCTGTGTTAGTGTTGATATTCACACACTGCCTCGGCCCAAGAATGACCGGCTTCCCCATGTTTTGCAAGATGTATTCATGACTAAATAGTCCCAGTATCCCCATGTTGAGGCTGTTCATGTTTATTGTGATGAGTCAGTCAACGGCAACAAATCAGGATGTGGATTGTTCATCCATGACTACCTTTCTCCCAGTCATTACACTTGACTCAGAGATGTCCAGGCGGCTTCCTGCCCATCTGACCTCCACCACGGCAGAGCTGTATGCCATTCTTGAGGCATTACATAGTATATAGTTCCTCCTGGATAGTACAGTGGTAGCACGCTGGCCTTGCATTCGCTTGGTCGGCAGATCGAGTCCCCGCCCGGGCCCGTGATGCTTAAGCTGTTTACTGGGAGGAACTGCTGTAGTCGGGCACCACAGTGGGGCAGCGGTGGTCCACCACGACTGTGAGGCATAGTCCTCTAAACAAATAATCAATACCAATACAGTTAGACTGCCACCAAGGATCTCATAAGAAAACTGTACAGAATGGTAATATAAACAGGACAAGACACAATAGAAGCGGTTGAAGTTTTCTAAAAGAGGGAACAAGCATGAAGCTTACAAGAAGAACCCTTGGCATTGGCAGAAAACAACTTTATGCTTAAAAGGTCAACACGGTAAGATTAGCTTTAATAGAGATGATGTGATCAAGGTAACGGAACGATTCTACAGAAAATTGTATAACAATAATGATAGGCAAACTGAAGACCCTAACATGGAAGCTATGAACATTGAAGTACCTTGTATAAACACGAGTGAGATAAAGAAAACATTAAAAGGAATGAGGTGGGGCATAACAGGAGATGCAGATGGATTATCAATTGATTTAATCAAGGATACACGCGATTTTCTACTAGACAAACTCGCTGTATTTGTTACCAAAATGCTTGCAAAACTGTACTGCACCAAATACTTGGAAAAACACTATAATAATACTATTTCACAGAAAAGGAGACAACAAAAACCTAAAAAACTATCGTCTAATGAGATGATATAAGAAGTTTCGCTGGAGTAACCTGGAACAGACAGATAACAAATAAAGATGAGTGGAGAAAGTTGAAGGAGGCCTTTGTCCTGCAGTGGACTCAATGAGGCTGCTGCTGCTGATGATGAAAGATTCATTAACAACAAGAAGCATATTATAAGTGGAATTGGGCCATTAAAGGACAGCAATTACATCCTTGTGACATATGATAAAAAAATGGCGAAAAGTTGAATAAATACTTGAGTTCAGTCTTCAATACTACATCGGTTGGTATTGACTAATGGCATTAATAGTGTGGTGTGGGCCTAACATTTACGTGGTCACGAGCTTCACTCCAACAATGATGGACTCTTAAAGTATTCCCTCCTTAATTAACTCACCTCATTTGTACCAATAAGTTTCTTTTTCTAATGTGATGGTGGGGTGTATATGTAAACAAGAATCACAGTTTCTTGGGTCAAAGCACCAGTAATTTATTTATTCTTCGTTAATTAACAAAGGCTGGTACAAAAATGGACAATGTGCGACTTGCAACATGCACTAATTTTTTAAGTACAACAACAACAACAACAACTGGGTACTCTCAGCTCCGGCTCCGGCGTGCGAGTTGGTTGGCCCCGCGGCCCCCACGGGAGGAGCCTGGGACTGTTGCCTCCTGCAGGACGGGAACAGTAATTCCTACGAGGGCTGGAGTACTTTTCACCATACCCTTGGGATGGATGGCTTTTGTGTTGTTGTTGATAGTTACTATATTTTCTTTAAGTAATTCCTGCTGATAGAGAAGGTGTCATTGAATTTTCTTGCTTCCTAGAATTTGGCAAGACATTCTCCGTGCACAGTAAAAATGCATGATTACGTAAATTCCAATGCACCGTATTCATTAAAGAAATTTTCACATCGGCGATGTTATATATGGAAAGTATACATCGATGAAAAACGAGACTGACCAACCACTTATTTTCACATAGTGTCACATTGAAAAGTTGATGAGGTATTGTGGTTGGCAAGTTATTTCTAATTTTGTCTTAGTGTTGACTAATGTGGACGAAAGAACACATTCCACCCTCATTAGACTCTTTTCATGCACCAGTTACTCTTACTCATATGCTATATATATATATATATATATATATATATATATATATATATATATATATATATATATATATATATATATATATATATATATACATTACACTCCGTTTGTGAAACAGCCCATTTCATGAACTGGGTAAGCAATTTACCCAATTCATATAATGGGTATTCATTTGCTCTGTTAACACAAAATTAACAAACATTCTGCCTATTTCGTGAAGCATGTGGTCATTTGCCCGATTCATGATTGGACCTGGCCAGTTCCTGAACTAGCCTAACTTATCCTAATAATAATAATAACAATAGTAGTAGTAGTAGTAATAATAATAATAATAATAATAATAATAATAATATAATAATAATGATAATAATGATAACAACAATAATAATAATAATGATAACCATAATAATAACATTAGTGGACATTAATGACAAGTATGAAGCTTGGGTTAAAGTTAGGTTAGTTCAGGAACTGGTTAACAAAAATAACTCGATTCATGAATCGGGCAAACGAAATTGGCAGAATTTTTGCTCATTTCACGAACAGAGTAAATGAATACCTATTTCATGAACTGGGCAAATTGCTTGCCTAGTTCATGAAATGGGCTGCAATATATATATATATATATAATATATATATATATATATATATATATATATATATATATATATATATATATATATATATCGTGGCAGCAATAACATCTCACACGTCAGCAGTGAAGGCTTACAAATGGTTATAATCTAACCTCCACGACTCTGCGGATCAGTCATTGATTTAGCACCATTCTAACCCTTAGTCTAAAGTACGGCATTACATTTTGATTCTTACAATTCATTTTCTTAACTAATAGTTTATCAATTCTGCTATTTGATAGTTAAATAAGTTGTCATTCACCCACTCATCTTCTCGTATAAATGTAGGATATTGACTTCCTAACACAAAGTAGACGTGTCGAGTTAAAGGTGTCTTTCGTTATTTAGTATTATAAGTACTAGAAATACAAAACATAGCACATGATTTTCTTACCTCATCACTATTTAAATTTTTGATATTGAAAGTGGTGGATTTTAACAATGATGTGAGTTTCTAATAGTTATTCTCTAATCAAACTGCGAAAGAAAGAGGCAGTAACTTGTACTTTGTCAGATTAAATTTTTTTCATAGACCTGCAGAAAAAGTAACTTTACAACGTTCTGAAGGGCAAGATAAGAGTATCATTAATTTTGGATACAGCAGATTAAGATCAACTGCGGCTTCTTTCCACATGTAAAGTGAAGTTAAAGTTCTGATTGTCACCGTGGGACATTTGATTTGTCATCAACTCGTCTTTTTCTATTACTTCATAGTCCTAAGCCACACACTTCATCATAGACATAAAAAAGAACACATTGAATCCCAAATAGTGAATCTTATTTTGTATGAGCTCGTAACTTTCAGGATTATCAAATTCACATACATTTGTTTATCCAGGTGGGGGAGGACAGACGGAAGTGTTCCGTAATATGTTATGTAACTGAAGAAGGAAATCTGTTTAGAAACAAAAAACAACAAAGTAAGATAAAAAGAATGTTCACACATATTGAAATGTTGAGAATCGCTGTCTCCCACACTGGAAGACCTCGAGGCCTGTCAGTAAATACATAACTTCTATATTGCACATCGCTAGTCGTGTTCATCTGCAATATGAATACAAATAAAGCCATTCAGTATACAGACATACATACATATACATATATCACTATGGTTATAAACATTCTCTATATATTTACAACTTCTAGGTACACACACACACACACACACACCAATGTTCATAAGTGCATTACTCATGTACGTGAATAAATTAACAGTATATGTATATGTATGTGGATATATACTTACACAAGTTAATATATAAACATTCATTTATATAACGTAAGGACCCTGTTTGCCATTGTAAATCAGACAATGATCATGATACAAACATGTCAACATATGTTGCCTGTTTTCCACTGCAGCCTAGATTAAGAACAGGTAGTTCCACTTATTATTTTTCTTCGACACATAACTCGGCAACTTCATGTACAAGATCAAAATAAACACACACACACACACACACACACACACACACACACACACACACATCCACATCCACATCCACACACACACACACACACACACGCGTATGGGACATGTATGTTGTTTATGACACTGGTCGGCGCCAGCATCATTGAGGCCACACAAGTATTTGAACCTAACCTGTCCACAGCTTCCATCATGAGTGCAGCAACACAAGTCAGTCCATCAGGCATGCCTCGATGACAGAGGTTAATTTGTTGTCCTTTGCTCTTTCCTTATTCAATAAACATTATCAATCTAGAATTCATACCTGAGGCACTAAATAGATGATTGATAAATGTATAATAAAGCAGTCAGATATACTTATATCTTCACTTCGAAATAGAAGAAAAATCCACACAATTGATTGTGTTCAGATTCCTCTATACTTCACATATTAATATACATGTGCATGACGCAAAACTTGTTTTCGATCTTGAATAGAAATAACTACAATATTCAATATTTGTGTAGGTGATCACAGGTCAAACGCAAGGGAACATGACATTTGTTTTTCATCAAAGTATGGAATTAATTTTTTTTTGGCTCTTTATACAATCACTTGATGGAGTGTGTTGAGCCGTACACACAAATCTTGGTCACAAAATAAAAAAAATAAAAGAATTATTGGACATTAGTATTTGGTAACTATACTTTTTGGTACTTAAATTTGCTCCTAGATACAATGAGACTTATGACTTAACATCTTGTTGACACATGACAAATTTTACAGCATATGGTTATCAATTTATAGGTTGAGTACACAACAAAACTGACTTTTACAACTCTAGGATGACTTGCTCTTACAGGCAGTGGACACATGAACATATGACCCTTTCAAATATATTTTCCAAGGGCAGAATAAAAGTCTTGGAGGCAGGAGAGCAGGTGGGGAAAGCTGGCTCGGTCCTCAGGTGCTGGAGCCCAGCACCGCGCCATCATCCCAAACCTGCAGAAAAGCAAAGGGAGGGATAAGGATAGCGAGCAAAGGGTGTACAGACTCCTTCCCCATCACTCACCACTACTCATCAGTGTCCACCCAAGGACATTAATATAAACATTGGTGCTTTAATGCAACACTTTTAAAATTGGTATGCCAATGTAAGATTTGAACCACTAAGCATTTGATATTCAGTGCATTCCCAATTTTCAGATAAATGTCATTCATTCACTCATGTAGTGAACGATAAACACAAATCAGAGAGGAAAGCTGTCAAATATTCAACATAATCCGTCAATGTAGAAGATTTAAGTATCCTTGTAGGTGTGGCCTTTGTGTGGCTCAAGGTATTTGAGCCTTATTGAGCATACTTGTTTTTGGGCAACAATTTTGAAATATAATTCCAAGGTATTCACTATATTTTCCTTGACATGAAATAGCAACAAGTTGTAGTGCAATTGCCATGGTGGTAAATTTTTCTTGTTAAGAGAAAATACTCTAGGCAGGTTTTGTATGTTTTCAAACGATATACATGATGAAAGTAGAAAATTAAGAAATAGAAGTGTGGTTGGAAAAAAAAGCTCATCACAGACCAAGGCAAACTAGATTTTTAGTCGTGATGTTAAGTTGAAGGTATTAATCTTTGTTTAGTTATATATATATATGTTACTGTTATTATGAAAATCCTGGGCTGGGCGCAAGCAAGCCTTATCTCGCTGCACCCTTCGAGAAAAGGATGAAGCTCGACTCTTTAACGGCAAAGTGATGATGCAATACCCTGGATGTGGTAAGGATAATTGTAGTTTATCTATGTTCTGTGTTTTAAATTGCGTTATTAAAATGCACTTATACTTATAGCTTTACAAAACATAAGACAAGAGGCTCCCAATGTTTGGGGCATGGATTGATTAAAAAATTCCCCGAATTCGGTAACTATAAACCATACAGTTCTGCTAGTGTTAACGAGAACGCTAACCCTCTTACCAAGAAGCTAGGGGGAGTGGAATATTTTTGGTGAGGGCATGAAGTATTTAAAAAATTTGGAGTTAGAATTAAGCAGTAAGTTCCATATCAATATACTGGAAGTTTTCTAGTGCTAACTCTTTTTCTTTATATGCTTCTGGCATCATTACATTAATCATTACTACTATCAAACATATAATAATTATATATGATGGAAACCTCTGGAATCATATTACACACTTAGAGGTATTGCATGTGTAGAAGAGTTAGATATTATAGGTATTACAGAAACTTGGTTAAATATTGCAGGCAAACATTTCTTACCTGAAGTAGGAATAGATGGGTACACTTTTTTTCACAGAGATAGAGTAGGGAGGAGAGGGGGAGGTGTGGCACTGTACGTTAGAAACACATTAAATAGCTATGTCAATACCACAATAAAAACAGATAGGAATACGGAATCATTATGGATTGACATTATTATAGGAGGGAAAAAGTTTGTTGTAGGGATTATATATAGACCTCCGGATTTAGACGAAGCAGCTAGTGCACCCCTGATGCAGGAGCTTGCAAGAGCATCTAGGTATAATAATGTGTGCATTATGGGGGACTTTAATTATAGGAGAATAGACTGGGATAGTATGACAGGAGACGGGTGCTCGGAGGAATTCTTAAATGTCGTCCAGGATGGTTTTTTCACACAACTTGTAAGGGAACCAACGCGACAGGGAAATATTTTAGATCTGGTCTTCACGAATAATGAAACTTTGGTCAGTCAGGTTGAGATAGGAGCTAGATTTGATGTTAGTGACCACCACGAAATTAGATTCAAGATTAATGCAAAGAGGAAGATAGAACAAAACACTGCTTTAGTACCAGATTTTAGAAAAGCCAATTACCAGGGCCTCAGACACCACCTCCAGAGTATAGATTGGGAGGGAATAGGAGTAGGCAGAGAGGAGGATCAAAACATTGAGGTAGAATTACATTATAATAGCATAGTTAGGGAAATTCATACAGGGCAGGAACAGTATATACCTAAGAGGAGGATTAGGTCAAATAGAAATGATCCAAAATGGATGAATAGCAGCATTAGAAGGGAAATTGGATTAAAAAGGGGACTCTATAGGAGAATTAAAAGGGGAGAAGTACAGGTAGTAGGGCAGTATAATGACCTAGCTAGGAAAGTTAAAAAGGATATTAGGACTGCAAAGAGGAATTATGAGGTTAGGATAGCTAGAGATGCCCAGAAGGATCCAAAGGGATTCTATCAGCTGTACAAGGCTAAAACAAAGGAAAGAATAGGACCTCTTAAAGGAATGGATGGCAGGTTGATAGAAAATGGTGAGGAAATTAGTAAGGAATTAAATAAATACTTCTTGTCCGTATTTTCTCAGGAAGAGTCGGGTAGGGAACTGGAGCCAGTACAGATCTTTAGGGGACAAGAGGTTGATAAATTAAGCGAAATAGTCATAAGTAGGGAAGTAGTTAGCAAGGAAATAGATAGACTTAAAAAGACTAAATCTCCAGGGCCGGACGACATTTTTCCGAGGATTCTTAGGGAATGTAGAGAAGAACTCGTTGAACCCATTGCGATGATTTTTAGAAAATCCCTAGACACAGGAGTAGTTCCTAGGCTATGGAGGCAGGCAAATGTAGTTCCTATATTCAAGAAAGGAGATAAGGCAGAAAGTAGTAACTACCGCCCAATTAGTTTAACATCAGTGGTAGGCAAGATGTTAGAAGCTATCATAGCAAGGGCAATTAGAAAACATTTAGATGACCACAAGCTAATTAGACATAGTCAACATGGTTTTAGCAAGGGGAAGTCCTGCCTGACAAATTTATTATCCTTCTATAGGAAAGTATTTGAAACCATAGATAAGGGGGACGAGTATGATATAGTTTATTTGGACTTCAGTAAAGCCTTTGACAGAGTACCCCATAGGAGACTGTTAAGTAAAGTCAAGGCTCATGGCATAGGTGGGAAGTTACTAGAGTGGATTAGGGGATGGCTTACTAGTAGGGAACAGAGGGTACAGATTAATGGGAAGAAATCAGAATGGGGTAATGTCACTAGTGGGGTACCACAAGGATCAGTACTAGGACCATTGTTATTCATAATCTATATAAATGACTTAGAGACAGGAATAAACAGTGATATCAGTAAATTTGCCGATGACACAAAAATAGGAAGACCGGTAAAGAATTTAGATGATGCTAGGATGCTGCAGGATGACTTAAATAGGCTGTACGAGTGGTCAGAGAAATGGCAGATGCAGTTTAATGTTAACAAGTGTAGCATTATGAGTGTAGGTAAAGGTAATAGGTCTGTAGACTACACATTAAATGACAATACCTTAGGAAAGTCATATAGTGTGAGGGACTTAGGAGTTCAAATAAGCAGTGACTTGCGCCCCAGGGAACAGTGTATTATAGCTAGAAATAGAGCCAACAAGATAATGGGATTTATTAGTAGGTGTGTGACAAATAGGAGTTCTGAGGTCATTCTGAGGTTGTATTTAGCGCTAGTAAGACCCCACTTAGATTATGCAGCTCAGTTTTGGTCCCCTTATTATAGGAAAGATATAGGCTCCTTGGAGGCAGTCCAGAGAAGAATGACCAAGATGATTCAGGGGCTGAGAAATTTACCCTACAAAGATAGGTTAAAACGTCTTAATCTCCACTCCCTAGAGAGAAGGAGGGCAAGAGGGGATTTGATTGAGGTTTTCAAATGGGTAAAAGGAATTAATAAGGGTAACATTGATCAGGTTTTAGAATTTAGTAGTCAGGATAGAACACGTGGAAATGGGTACAAGCTAGAAAAACTTAGATTCAGGACAGACATAGGTAGATATTGGTTCACTAACAGAGTGGTGAACGATTGGAATAGGCTGGGTAGACACGTAGTAAGTGCTGAGTCAATAGATAGCTTTAAAAGACGGTTGGATCAGAGTATGGATAGGAATGACAGGTGGGATGGCTAAATATTGGATTATTCCAAGGGTGGGGGGCAAGGAGCTGCCTCGTGTAGGTCATTAACTGGCCTCTTGCAGTCTCCTCATTTCTTATGTTCTTATGTTCTTATGAATGTTAAGGTGATACTCACCTGGATATGATATGGAAAAAGAGAAAAACAGACCCTGAAGTGTCGCTACAATGCACTTGAAAGGAAAAAGGTGTTAGGTGAGTATTCCAACACTCTCTTCTTCTTATACAGAGTCCTTTCTCGCATACAATATCCATTCCACTTTTATATAGACTCCTTATCATTTCCTTAATTTGCTTCCCTTTCTAAGTTACTGAACAACCTGAGTATGCTGTGTTTAACCACCTCCACCTCCACCTCTCATCAATTAATTCCTTCACCCTAATCATGGTAGTGCCTCATTGGTGCAGTGGTTAGCACGTCAGACTACCAATCCGCTGGCCCGAGTTCAATCCCAGACGAGGACAGTCGGCACACAACTCACCCAGCTGTTCATCCTCACAAATGGGTTGGTGGATACATGGGTACCAAGGACAACCTGGGGAAGGTAAACTGTGGAAACTCTGATGTCACAATGGCCGTGTTAATATCCACCACAGGCTCAAAGGCCAATGTGAAGGGAGATGAATGGCCACACCTACAGCGTGTGCCTCCACTTTACCTAACCACACATTCTCAACCCTCTATAGACACCTTCATTGCTTTAATCACAAGTCATCTCTGAAGTAACTCATCTCCACTGCCTGGATCCTACACCTCAGGCCTTCATGTCATCATATCGTCATATCATCATGAGGTCATATTCTATTCTTACTTTACTTTCCTTCATTGTAAAGTTTTCTCTCAAACTGGTCCTCTTCCTTCCACACTTCCATGATTGCATTAACATGTTCTATCTTTTCGCAAAGTCTTCCTTAATCACAATGAATCTTA
>JAPQNM010001844.1:0-15000 GCA_029783475.1 Metacarcinus magister | reverse complement strand
TTTTGGATGCCACTCGGCGCTGCTGTTACAACCACGACCAGCTGGAGCACAAGCCTGGAAGGGAAATGGTAGGCTCTCACTGGATGGGTTGGTAATATATTCATGTAACCACGGAGGCAATCTGTTATGTCATGTACACAAGAAATTAGAAACTAACTGGTACTAACAACCATTACTGATCCCTGAGACATCCAATTTTAAAATGTGCTTCCCCTCCAAAACTATTTACTGATCCTACTTTATCCTTAATCACTAAAACTGCTACTACTAAAAAAACCTTTACTCCCACTGTCTTCTCTCCTCCTTCCCCTAGTGAAACCATCTCTGATATTGAAGCCTTTATGGCAAAACCTTTCATTGATGCCTCACTTTCTTCCCCGTCTTCTACCTTATCACATTCAGTGTTCCAACAGAAGTTTGTCCTCTGCCCCATAACCTTCCCCTGACTTCCCTTCTCCCTTCCCATCCTCTTTCCCTCCCACCCGTTCATCTGCATCTATCACAAAATCTGGATACTCTCGTGAATTTGTTATATGATTCCTCTCTCCAAGATCCTCCCGCCCACGTACTGCCCTTACTTCCATACCTCCTACTTCTGATCCTCCTGCCTCTCCTCTAATGATCCCAGTATTCCTATCCCAACTCGTTAATTTTCTTTAAAAATTATTTCTGCTCCCATAGAAATGACCTTCGCTGCCTATTTTTTATCCATGTTTTTTCAACTTACATCTTACGATCCCTTTTACTTGAACACTTTTCTACTCATTCACTATAATTAACCATTCTTTACGTCCCCATATTAAATCTACCTTGCTGTTATCTCTTTGCTCTGCCATCTGCCCTTTAACTTAACATATAGTCCAGTAATTAAAGGGCCGAGGTTGGACAAAATTGCTTTATTATGTTTCTCAACTGAATTTGACAGGAAATTAGGTCTACTTCTCAGTATAAAAAGTCTACCCTGATCTACTCACTGCTAGTACCTTAAATTTGGGAAGGGCCTGCAAGCAGCTATGTCCCTGCATACTCTGAGCATGCGCGAGCAGTCTCGCCTCGTGATTGGCCTCCTCCTCATCAGCACAGCTCAAATCAACAAAGAATAAGAAGCCTCGTGAGCTGCTGAGAATGGCTTCTAACTCAGAAACAAGTGAAAATGTTAGTGGACTGAGGTCTGTTGGGCTCAGTGGTGCGTTTTGTAAAACTTTACCATGTTATGTTAGGTTGGTTATGTTATGTTAAGGTATGGTTAGGTTAAGGTTGTTAGGTTAGGTTACGGCTATGTTATGGTTAGGTTCGGTTCAGTTATATACAATTTATATAACGCAGGAAAATAAAATATTGTTACAATTTATATAACGCAGGAAAATAAAATATTGTTACCACAGTGATGATTGGGACGGAGGGTCTGAGATGACGAGAACATGTGAAAGGAAACCATATAACACATTGGTAAGAAAAGGAACAGGTAAATATTAGTTACTGAAAGACAGAAAGAAAGCTGCTTTTACCAATTTACATGTATCAGCTGATGAGATGTTTACATATATCAGCTGATGAGAAGGGGGCCAATCACGAGGCGAGACTGTGTGCGGGGACATAGCTGCTTGCAGGTATGTATGCAACATTTGAATCAACAGAACGCATGTCCTCTGAAGTTGGATACTCCTCTTTATGACGTTCCATGGACTTTATCTCTGTTCTTATGAATTTCCCAACTGTTTCAATAAGTCTGTCCATATCGGAGAGTTCTTTCATTTCACTTGCTCTGTCATGGGCTTCTTGAATGATGGATTTAACATTGGACGTCAGAGTGAAGACATTAAGGCGTTGTCTGATGGTGGTAATTAACACCCTTGTTCCATAGTGGTTCTCTAACTCCAACATTCAAATAACATTTCAAATAACAACAATGAAGACATGCTGTACATTACAAATAAGACAGAATAATGACAATTTTTTTGCACAAAATATAGAGTATGATTGCAATTATCTGCAATTACAGACAAATAATACCATAATAAATGAATTCCCTGACCCCAAAATCATAGGATTGGACACTTTGTTTGCATTTATAGTCCTATTAGTTTGGAAAATATGCTAATTTTTGGCATTCGGTACCAGCGATGACGGCCATCTTGGATTAGGGCAAATTTGGGGTACTAGCAGTGAGCAGATCAGGGTAGACTTTTTTTTACTGACAAGTAGACCTAATTTCCAGTCAAATTCAGTTGAGAAACAAAATAAAGCAATTTTGTCCAACCTAAGTGGTTTTTTTTACTTTAATTACTGGACTAA
This sequence comes from Metacarcinus magister, assembly GCA_029783475.1. Classification (NCBI taxonomy): domain Eukaryota; kingdom Metazoa; phylum Arthropoda; class Malacostraca; order Decapoda; family Cancridae; genus Metacarcinus; species Metacarcinus magister. The sequence goes on along the minus strand of JAPQNM010001844.1, from coordinate 12,705 downwards.
TAGTGCCTTAAGACCTTTGATGTCTGGTGCTTACTTTAGTCCCACTAACTCACTCATTCTCTGTCCCATTAACTCCTCCCCTCTGTCTGTGCCAAAACTGCTGGAGATTCGGACATCCAGCAAAATACTGTAGATCCAGTGCACGTTGCCCTCTCTGTGCCTCACCTGGCCATACCCGTACAAACTGCCCTTCAACAAAACGCATCTGAGCAAACTGCACCCAAGAACATATCTCCCTTGAGGCTGTCCTGTCTACAAATTTGGATCAGAGGTTGCTGCCTTACCCTTCAAACATAGCCTAATACTCAATGAAGCTAGACAAGAAGCCCGTCTCAGTGGCTTCAAACAGCGCACTTCCACTAACACCCGACAGACTACATCTATCACTACCTTTCCAACTACTACATCCCATTCTCCTTCCTCCACTCATTCCTCTTGTTCCTTCATCTGGCATGATTACCTCTTCTACTGCTATTACGTCGTGCCTCAGTGGTGCAGTGGTTAGCACGTCTGACTACGTGCCATTACCCTCTCTTGCCTCTTCCCTTTCCACTTCTCTCATCTCACCTCATCCCCCTGTAGCTCCTTCAGTACCAGTGACTAATAATTTTTCTTTACTAAACCTTAACACCCCAACCTCTACTTCCTTCAAACCTTGTCCCCCTTGTATTCATACAGAAAACACCAAGCGTCACTCATGTGCTTCCCCTCCATAACTGTCTACTGATCTTACTTCATCCTTAATCCCTAAAACTACTTCTCTACAGCATCCTGCCAAGAAAATTTTTACTCCCAGTGTCTTCTCTCCTCCTTCCCCAAGTCAGACCATCTCAGACTTCTCACTGATGTCTCAATCCCTTTACCATCCATCCTCTACATCATCACATTCAACTTCCAATACCACCCACTGTGTTCCAACCCAAGTTCATCCCCTAACCCATGACCTTTCCCCACTCCCCTGCACCTCCCCATCACCCTTTCCGCCCCTCTTTCCCTCCTATACTTGCAGCTACATTTACAGAGAACTAACTGGAGATAGGGAGTTTTGCTGGAGTAACCTGAAATATGCATGCAGCTAATAGAGATGAGTGGAGAAGGTTGGGGGACTTATAGCAACATACACTATAGTTAATATCTACATTTTATTTCAGGTTACCTTCCTGTTGGTGTGTAATCTTGCTAGGTGGGCTATCAACACCTTTGAGACGTCTCGTGCCGATGCCCATCCAACACAGCTGAACTTCTGTGGCATCTGGGTGTGGACGATCATCTCTCATATATCAATGCCACTCGCCATCTTCTATCGCTTCCACATGACTGTCTGCCTCTGTGAAATATGGAAGAGGTCGTACAAGCTCAAGCATGAGTACTATTAAGATGATTTAAAGGAATGTTAGGATGGAAGAGTTGTGTCTGAAGTTTTCAGAATATAATGTAAATGCTGAATTTTGTTCTTCTATAATACTAAAAACAACTATGACATATGTCAAACACTTACACTTACTTGATAACTGTTATTAATTGTGTATATATTGCCTACTATAATTAATACTGTACAATGCTGGCAAATTTCATTATGGTAAGAATCTAGTTGAACAGAGATATGTATGTAAAGTTAACATGTATTCTCTTATTTACATAGCAAATATCAAAGAAAAATTTCATTCTCCCAAAAGCATTAGGGTTTTGTAAAATTATTGTTATATTCCTATACATTCACCAGCATTTATATGGTCATAGGCTTTTTATCTTTATTGAAACCGTTGCCTTAAGGCATCTCTGAACTTTATATAACTGTCTTCAATATCATGCAACAAAATAGAACCCTAGACAGGCAATTCACCATTCAAGGCAACACTCATTCTTCTAGCACAACCATCCTTCATTCTCAAATTCCTCCTACACAATCGTCCAAATTCTTCCACAAACTGACACAATTTCTCCTCCGAATCCGCCACTAAAGCTGTCTCATCCACAAACAGTAGCTGATTTATCTTCCACTATCATCACAATTGACCAAACTGACACAACCCTTACCTAACATACATCTGAACAAAATACTTACCTTCAATGTCTGTGAGTATTCCACATGGAAGTGTCATCAATGGAGAGTTGAGTATCAGCAACATCCTCTACTAAGATGATGTATTCACAGTCTGCATCAGTCTCCTCCAACACCTCAACAACTATTTCACCAAGAGGGAAAGTTTTCTGGGTCTTTTTCCCTTCAAGGCTGTCTGTTCCCAGGTGCACATCTGTAAAGTGATCCTTCCTTAGTGATTTAATGGAGTCTTTGCCTTTCATAAACCACACACTCTATGATCTTGTTTTCAAGGATTACAGTAACATCAGTGTAAACTTTGCATCCTCAGTAGAGTGCAAACCTCAGCCTGACAAGTGAAAACCAACGATGAAAGAAATATCCTTACGTTTCCTCCTTACATCCTGTAATCATCTAATTCTCTTTTTTCCCCTTTCTCTCAAGTATCCTAGTACTCTTTCCTCCCATTTTAGTGAGGCTCATTCTCTTTCACAATCATGTACACTCTCTTAATTATCTCACTTTGTGGCAAACTTTCTGTGCTCAAACTATCTTAGGTAATGCTGTTTGACACATAATTATTCAACATTACATTTCTTCACCTTTACTAAACATACCTAAATTGTTATGCTTTCAATACTTCCATTCTTCTCTTATCAGGGCTTTTCAAAGGTCACTAATTTCTATGATGTTAGAGAGCAGTTAGTGGAAAGAATGAAGGCATCTTATAGGGAGGTAAGTGCATGTGTGAGGATAGATGGAGAGCTCAGTTACAGTTTTCCTAAAGGAGTGGGAGGGAGACAAGGATGTGTGATATCTTCAGGGATATTTATTATTTTTCATAAGGGGATGTATGAGAGAAATAAAAGTTAAATTGGAGAATGTAGGTGCAAGACTGAAAATTAATGGCATGGGTTAGGCAGCAGTGGCAGATTACACTGTTGTTTGGAGAGAGTAAAGAGTGGTGGATGAATTTTATAGTGTATGTACAAGAAGGAAGGTGAATAAATACTCCCCCTGAACTAGGCATCTATACACCATATAGTCCTGCTAGGGTTAACGAGAGAGTGCTGCCACTCTCACCAAGAAGCTGCCGTGACCCAGGATTGAACTCACAACTTTAGGTCTGTACCCCACACACACACACACACACACACACACATTTAATAAGCTTTTACTCCAGGGTAATTGATATAGTGGATGAGAGATGGATGGGTGGACTGCATTTACCTGGATTTGAAGAAAGCCTTCGATAAGGTGCCGTACAAAAGACTAATGTGGAAATTAGAACATGAAGGAGGAATTGGAGGATCAACATTAAAATGGATGGAGGACTGGCTTGCAGTGAGTCTGCTGTTTAGCTGTTTTCCTGGACAACGGTGCGCTACCAGATCTTGTCACGGGATGACATCGCAGCCATCTCAGCTCTCCACATGGCTGGACACTCTACACGGGCTATCTCTGACCAGACAGGTGTCACCTGGCAACGATACGTGAAGCGTAGGGCTGAACTCTGCGGCAACAAAATACCACCAGGAAACACCCGTAAAACTTCCCTGTGAACCCTGAGAGTGGTACACCTTGAAGTCGAACGCAATCCACGAGTATCGGCCAGGAAAACCAGGGAAGACAACTTGGGATTGCTGAGTAATGTGTCTGTGAGGACATTCTTGCGCTGCATCCACGACGCGGCGTGGGAGAGGGATGCGACAAGGTTTATGACGAGCACTGTACTCCTGTACCTATTTTACTGTTAAGTGAGCAGAGGTTACAGTGTCTAAGAACACAAACACATTCTGTCTTCACCCGGCCTGGGATTCCAACCCAGAACATCTCTGTTGTGAGGCCAGCGTGTTAACCATTACACCACCACTCAACAATCTCAATCTCAATCTCAATCTCACTCTCATCTCAATCTCATCTCAATCTCACTCTCACTCTCACTCTCACTCTCACTCTCATCTCATCTCAATCTCAATCTCAATCTCAATCTCTCTCTCTCTCTCTCTCTCTCTCTCTCTCTCTCTCTCTCTCTCTCTCTCTCTCTAAAAGACAAAAATAAACTGATAACTGCACCACTGAACCTCACAAACCAAAACAAAAATATTCCTTAACATGCATTGTAGCATCTTAAATTTACAAACAAAAAAACGTTCATACTATCATAAATCCTAGATTGATGTGTTAGTTGTAGGCTACCTTTGAGTGTTGGTAATACCCTGGTGAACACATGTCAAGGTGTGTTGTTGTAGCGCTTCCTCAGAGTACAATAACAGTCTACAGCCAGCACACTTGTACTCGCTGCAACCGTGGAACTGAAACAAGTACTACTACTACTACTACTACTACTAATAATAATAATAATAATAATAATAATAATGATGATGATAATAACAATAATAATAATAATAATAATAATAATAATGATGATAATAATGATGATAATAATAATAATAATAATAATAATAATAATAATAATAATAATAATAATAATAATAATAATAATAACAACAACAACAACAACAAAGAAAAAAAAATTCCCACACATTTTCTTTAATAGTTGATGAAGAATTATGAAACAAAGCATGTCCATTATTATTGTTAAATGTGTTATCAGTAAGGCTTGAGGTGGCCGCCGTGTGTTGCATCTCCCATGGATAGATAGATAGATAGAAATATTACTGAATACATTCCCTGAACCCAAGTCTGCCCTGCTTGGCTGCCCTGCTCACCTTCACCTGCTGACTTCCTGCTGGGTGAACAAGTGTTGTCCTGATCGTGTTCTCCTTCCAAGGGAGGAGATTTATACTCTATAAGGAGTGCATGTAATTCAGTATTCTGTGCTGTGAGGTGTTCCATCTCTACCTGTGAAAGATACAAAAAGACAGTTACATAAGTTTGTTTGCTGATGATACAAAATTACTAAGGAAGAAAAGAAACCAAAAGGATTGTGAAGTTGCAGAATTATTTAAACAAGATATGTAAATGATGCAAGAAGGGAAATGGAATTTAATTTTAGAAAATGCCATGTATTGGAAATGGGGAAGAGTGAAATGAGACCAACATGGACATATAAGTTAGGACACAATATCAAATCAATAGAAAAAGATTTGGGAGTGGTAATACAGGACAACTTATCACCAGAGAAACTGATCGAAAAAATATTTGGTGACACATTAAGGATGCTAAGGAATATATGACGAGAAAAAATAATGATTTCAGTGATTAGTACAAATTGGAATATGCTGAAATTACATGGTCCCCTCACAAGAAAAGCATGTGACAAAAATGGAATACAGAGAATACCAACTAAAATGGAACCACATTTGAAAGATCTTACATACGAGGAAATATTTTTTAAAATTAAACTGACAACAATTGAAGAGAAAAGAGAAATAGGAGACTAAATTACCATATACAAATTGATAAACAACCTGTTGGAAATGGATAGAAAATACCAAATATTGAGAAGAAAAGAAGAGGCTGCATATTTGAAGGGACAAAAAAAAAAAATTGTTTAAAGGAGTTTGCCTGCATGACAAAAAAGTACAGCTTTCCCCAGAGAAATATAGGTACATGGAATTAAATAAAAAATAAATAAAATATATGACCAATATAATATGTTCATTCTACATTACCATGACAAGGTTATTTACTAACCTAAAAATAATTACAACAACTTGAATTATAAGATACAGTGTTTTCAATGTGTTTCTGCTTTGAGGAAACGATTCACAAATGTGCAAGTGAGGATGAAGGGAAGCAGTCAATGTCAATATTAACTCATTTGTCTTGAATATATTACAGAAGGAATTTATTCTTACGTATTTTTGTTGTCCCTTAGCCAGTACCCTTTTAATGTATATATATAGTGTTGTATCATGGTATCTTGTTTTATCATGATAATTGCCTTTCAGAACTAGCTGCATGCCTTCCTTCCTCCCTACCTTGACTGTCATACCTATTATGTTCACTTTACTGATACAAAAAAGTTAACCAATATATTAATTAATTCTTGCTTAAAATGGTAAATCTTGAAAAATGTTTTATTCTGTTTTTCCATCAACATATTATGATTTCGATCTGTTACTCTTCACCAAGCAGGACACTATTGTTTGTTGAATGGCACCTTTTATATATAGTTAAACACATGCTTCAGTATAATATATAATAAAAAATCACATTATTATAGTTGGTGTTATATTTTCAACAAAGTCAACATGAAAGAAAAACTACATTCATACTAACCTTATATTTGTTATCATTTAATTTAATGATGTTATTGCCTGACTCAAAGTTGTTTTTTTCACATGTAGTTCCTTTTCGAGTTTCTCAGTCAATTCAAGTTTCTTATTACTCTGTGAAAAAAAGGTGTAAATATTTGTGTTAGCTGCATAGTACATATACACATGATCCATCTTTTCTATATGCACTCCTATGATATCTCACCTAGACACACATAACTATATTACATAATCACCTCACTAACTATATGATGTAAGATTCAGTGGCATATGGTGGTTTCTGTTACTGGGTGTGCTGAACAGTGATTCTGTCCATAACTAACATATACCTAATTACTGGTGTGTGTGTGTGTGTGTGTGTGTGTGTGTGTGTAATTACAATTTTATAATTATTCATACTGTTAGTTGGAAAATAAAGCAAATTTTATGTGTAAATTTAGAATAATTAATTTTATTAATTTTGATTAGCTAAGCTTACCACCTAAATTACACAGTAGAATGGTTGAGTGGTTGACTTGATTTCTTGATTACTTATAATTCAACTCTATTCTTCGTGTTTTTGATATAAACTGTCACAGCTCACGGAGACTCTACCACGGCCACAGTCACAGGTTACCACAACACTACAACACCACAACATGTGTCCACTGTCCACCACCTGTAACACTGTCTTATCACCCACTATTACACCACAGTTATATGAGCCACTTTAATACCAGTCACATAACCATAAATACCGTCTATACCAGCGTAGCCGCTTTTCAAGGGAAAGATTTTTTAAAGAATACCAGCGTAGCAGCAGGAGGCTGCCTCTCTCGTATCCCTCCGCTGAGATGGGAGTGAATGTCACATTCACTCCCATCTCCCGTCTTTTCCCATCGCCATGGTAACGCCATCATCAAGATGCAAACACACCGCAACACAATAATAATTACAATATACTCACAAGTCACAACTACTGTCAATTAGCTAGAAGTCAAGGGAAATGCACGTGCTCCCTCGACACTGGCGTCAATGAAAATGAGTTAGTATAACTTGGCAACTCAACTTACTTCCGTTGCACTCAATCTTTATTTCTGACTTAATAACATTTGGTTTCATAACAAATACTATAATATAATTCCTGCAAGTCTTAATTATGCCCATGTAATGAATGGCAAAGACACGTTATACTTTCTAGCCAATATAAAATTTCAGCAGCAAAAACGAACGCAAGCAGTGTGCATTTGTAGAGCCGCACACCCAGCTCCATATTTTCAACAGTCTGCCCTCCCACTCCACCGTACGTGCTATGCTACATAATGATACAATTGATTATTGGGTGTGCAGTGCTTCTACAGAACACCTATAGTGCAAAATATTATAACAGGGCTAAAAACAATAAGAAAAATATCGTTTCCAACTTACTGCTGAATTTATTTATAACTATCATGCATTTCTCTCTCTGGCTGAGGGTGTGCGGCGCACACCTAGCACACCCTGAATATACGCCCCTGATAAGATTAGTATTTGTTTTAATAATGTTCAAGGTTGAATGACTTTTTTCCTCTCCATCACAAGTGGTCCAGCGAGTCATTTTCACTATCTGTCCACCTGGCCAAAGCAATACAATCAATCTGTCACCACCACTTCATTCACACACTTCTCTCTACTTTCTTTGACTTCTATTGCATTTTTGTTTTTTTAGGTCATTGTTTTTAGTATGTTTTGTTTTAACTTATGATTTCCTTTTAAGTTTCTAATATCTTGTGCTTTTATATATTTTCGACTGAGTGCTTTGAGAATTTCATATTTGTAGTTGTAAAGCACTTCAAAAAGTTAACATTAACATAACATAACACTTGATCCCTAGTCTCATATTTCCCTCCACAAGCGTTGGGTCACCTCTCACGGTGGTTATCTATTCATATATCTATAAATATATATGACTGTAAACCTGAGAGACAACACATCTACATACATACATACATACATACATACATACATACATTCACATGCTTTCCCTCACATCTTTGCCTCTAGAACCTTTAGGACACAAGGGACTGATCTGATCCTATCTTTAGCATACAGTGTGGGGGTCAATCTTGGTGCAGAATCAGTAGTTTGTGCAGCAGATGGTGACGGCAGGACTGGTTTACTACTGTTACATCACACTAGAGCCATCCCCTTCTCTGCACCTAACTCACTAACTAACTTACTAACTAAAGTCATGTCTCCATTAATGTACTCACACCTGCACTCCATTCCTTTTCAACCTAACCCAAGCAGGGAGGTGGTGGTGCAGTGGTCAGCGTTCGGGCATGGGAGCCTAGGGTCTCGGGTTCGAATCCCCGATATCCGCTGACCACTCTTCAATATTTGATATCACCGCCGAGTGGCCAAAGACTACCCAAATTGCTGCCATACTGTCCTCAGACGGGACTTACAACGTTAATATGCATCTGAGGCTGTAGCAGTAATAAGCCTCACACGTTCTCAACATATTCAAGAGAGAACTTAAACATTCGAGGCGTCACTATAAAAATTATAAAAAACCTACACCAAATAACTGGCGAGGCAAGTCCATCTGTGCCTCCATATGCCTACTGGTGCCAACGGTTAATGATATAGATCTTCCTTGTTCAACACACATTACACTAACATTGAACATTAATTAACCTCACCATGTACCACCACTGCCTTAAAACCTTCATCATGAATTAAAACACTTGAATTTGACCTCAATTATTTGTTGGAAGAGGGAAGTTGTGCGTACAATTACAATGCAACACTTACCGTTATGATAAAGCTAATTTGAAGCTCCTTCAGCTGTTCATTCTGAGTGAGTGTCCTTCCAGCTGCTACTTTGTAACTCTGCATGGCTTCCATAAGTTGTGATGTATCCACTTCTTTGGTCTTGCTGCGTTCCACCTCCACCTCCACCTCCAGCCCCTCTACATTGTGTGAAAGTTGGTCCACCAGTTTTGATAACTGACTGTTGTCACTCACCTGATGAATAAAGGTAAAAGATAAATTTTCCATGAAGTACTAAAATAAATAATATTCAGTCCTTCATCCCTTACACTGGCTATCTCTGGAATAAATATATATTTTCTATGGTGGACTGGCAATATCTATCTATCATGTGAGGCCTCGTTTCCTCCAGGAATGTGCTTGAAGGTGATGGCCACGGCAGAAGAGTCTCTCTATCCATACACTTCCTCCTTGCTAGTTCAATCCCAATCCCTCTATCAACAACTTTATCATGCATGTACTCCTTCACCCTATCCTTCCATCTTACAACTGGCCTTCCTCTCCTCCTAGGACTCTCAGTTTCACTCACATACACTTTATTCACAAACTATTCACTATTCTTTCTCTCAATATGGTCAAACAACCTCAATGTATTTCTTTTCATCCATTCCACTATACTTCCCTTCACTCCATTTAAACAACTTTCATACACACTTTTATTGCTCTCACCCTCCCATCTTGTCACAGTGTATCCTCCTCTCAGAAAACTCATTTTTTTTTTACACAGCACACTCTTGACTGCTGTGTCCATGTGTCAGTGTTAGCAGGAGAATACTGTTCCATGTCCAAGTGTGTGGTGCATACGTCAGTGTTAGCAGGAGAATACTGTTCCATGTCCAAGTGTGTGATGCATACGTCAGTGTTAGCAGGAGAATACTGTTCCATGTCCAAGTGTGTGATGCATACGTCAGTGTTAGCAGGAGAATACTGTTCCTTAAACTTGTCATAACCCTTGCTAGTAATCCTATGACACACCTGCCTTCCATAACCCTACCTTATTTCTCCTTCCATCTCTCCATGCTTGCACACCATCACCACTCCTCACAAATATTGAAACTCTTTCACTTCCTCCATATTCTCTCCTAGAACCACCTCACACCTTCCTACTGCTGGCACACTCACCTTATAATATGTAATAAAGTCAACCACCTACACTATAACATACTTCAACAATAAGAATCTAGAAGGCATTCCAGGTGGGAAAATGACATCAGACATAGATAAAGAATATTTGATACAGAAAAATAGTTGCCAATTAAAAACCAAACCATTTTTGCATCATTTAGAAGTGACACAAAGAATGAGAGGTAATTATGTTTGGTAAGACATGCTATATTATTGTTTGTTTTCTTTTTTACATTAACCCCCCTTTCACACAAAGACACTGGTGTCCACCACCGGTGTTGGACACTAGTTTTAAAATATATCAATTAACCGTTGGCGCCAGTAGGCTTATGGAGGCACAGATGGACTTGCCTCGCCTGTTATTTGGTTAAGGTTTTCAGATTTTTTATAGTGATGCCTCACATATCTATGTTCTCTCTTAAATATGTTGAGAACGTGCAAGGCTAACTGCTACTACATCCTCAGATGCATATAACATTGTAAGTCCCGTCTGAGGACAGTATGGCAGCAATTTGGGTAGTCTTTGGCCACTCGGCGGTGATATCAAAGAATGAATAGTGGTCAGCGGATAGCAGGGATTCGAACCCGGAATCCTAGGCTTGCATACCAGAGCGCTAGACCACTGTACCACCGCCTCCCATACTATCCAATGGAGCCTTTCACACGAGGCAACTGCAGTGTCTCGACTAGACAACTTCCGGCCAACTAATATTTTGGTGTCTCACTTCCGCAACTTGTGGCGGACACTCGCAGTTGCCGCCACTTACTGTAAAGCATTGTTTTAAATTTAAAAGTGTATGATGCACTCCTGTGTCCATTCTTGGTGATAATATGGGATGTACATGCTCTTTCCTCACTACAGAGTGCCTCTTCGATTTCTCTTTTAGCCAGCAAAGCAACGAGAAGGAGCTCTTAGTTGGATGCCATTCTTACGACTGGCAAGGAGCAGTGTATCGATGAGCCTTGTTTGCCCGGGACAAACTTGAACCAGGCAACCAGCGGGGAACACAAGTGGTGGACACCAGTGTCCTCGTGTGAAAGGGGGGTTAAAGAGTGCTGGCTAAGGGACAACAAAAATACGTCAAAAACTTCTGCTTGTCGCCAGACCCTGTAAGGAGGAGAGTAGGAGAAATAGAGGCAAGAGGTGGAGGTCCAGTTAACATTAGGGGTGTGTTGACACTCCTCTGTGCATTGATATATATGTATTATATAAAGAGACAGGTAAATCTATTGTAGCAAGGCATCATTGTGTTGTTTAAGGTGCAGCATCTCCTCGTGTAGGGTGGTAGTGATGTGTCTAAGCTGCTCCTTCTCACTCTTGCATTGCACTCACTCATTACATCTCTTTCAGATAAGTGAATCTGGTTGGCAGTTTTCACCTTTGAATCTGCATCCTTAAGGGATGCCATCACCTATTCCTTCTCCAATGTCAACTGTGTGATCTGAAAGTTAGGGTCATCTTGTATTAAATCATATATTATTACCAGGACCCCAAATTGCAATACAGTAAAATAACTAGCTACAGCGTACTCATACACTTGATTTCTAAAGAGAATAACACATTATTAAGATTCAGAGAGAAAAAAATTTTTTTTAACTGAAATTGCATTCACTTTTAATAAAATTTGTCTAAGAAAATGTCTCCTGCCTGCATATACTCTCCGTTTTCTTTGTTTAGTACATAAAATATAGTCATGAGAGAGATGATAGATAAAACCTACAGCTACCACTCCATGATGATGATACTAAGGATTATGAACAAACATGACAATTTAAGATGATGTGGAAATATGGAAGGAGACATGAGAGAGAGAACATCAAGGAAGGAAAATGGTAGGATCCTTAATATAGAATTAAATACAATACAGTGAACATAGTGAAAACAAATGCACAGCTTGACAGCATAGCAGCAGCAAGACTGTTATATTCAAGTGATACATGTACATGACTTGAAAGTTGAATGTGTATGATTGATGCAGTTAATATGAATTATTGGAGTGATTTATGTGCTATGAATAGAATGGTTGGTGAGAGTAATGACTGCATCAAAGTTATACCTGTCCAATAAATGATCCTAAGATAGAGCCAATCAAACACAGATTACTATCATCCTTTTGTAAACTATGAAGAATTGCAGCCAGAAAAATAAATCACAGTTCACTGCAGTGTTACATTTCTTGCAATCTTTACACATTCATAGTCACTGTTCTGCACTTGTTAACTGCATGCCTTCCACCTACCCGACTCCTGCTACACAAAATGTTCTACTTACCTTAAAAACAACTGTAGCTCGCTACCATAACAACTACCACCAGAGTATGGATGTGAGTATCACATGGCTGGGGAAACCCTCAGAACAACAATGGTGGAGAAAGATCTTGCTATTTACATCACTCCAGATCTCAAGACTGCAACCCAAGCGGCTAAGGCTGCAGCAAAAGCAAACTCAATGCTGGGCAGAATCATGGACTCGGATATGTTTCTGGCACTATATAAGACACT
>JAPQNM010001839.1:0-14756 GCA_029783475.1 Metacarcinus magister | reverse complement strand
GCCGCTGCAGGCCTTCAAAGAATTAGCTGAACAGGAATGAGCCAGGCAATGGTCGCGGGAGGGTGTGTGTGTGTTGTGTGGTGTGTGTGTTGTGTGTGTTGTGTGTGTGTGTTGTGTGTGTGTGTGTTGTGTGTGTGTGTGTGTGGTGTTGTGTGTGTGGTGTTGTGTGTGTGGTGTTGTGTGTGTGTGTGTGTGTGTGTGTGTGTGTGTGTGTGTGTGTGTGTGTGTGTGTGTGTGTGTGTGTGTGTGTGTGTGTGTGTGTGTGTGTGTGTGTGTGTTATAATGAAGAAATTTTGTTTAATTAGGTCAAGGAAGGTTGGAAGAGAGAAATTGATAGATAAAGAGAAAACGAGATAAATTATATTAAAGATCTCTTCAGAGGAGACTAATGACCACTAACAATTAACTAATGAGATGGTTGGTGAAGTGTGTCGCCGAAATCACCGCCAAATAGGTGATTAATAATGTAGTGAACAAAGCCACAACGCGTTCATGTCACTGTCATTGCACATACACACCTATAGATATATTCATTTGAACAAGAAGCGTCAACTATAAACTAAACTTCTATAATTATCGTGTAACTTCTCTTGTTCAGTTTACATTATTTGGATTCTTGATATATCTTGATCACCTTTTGATCTGATAGATAATTTTTTCTAAAGTCATTTTATCGACATTGTGTAAGAAAGATAAGAACTCTCTAGTGTCGAAATGGGAATTCATTTTACTCGACAAGATAAATGTTGGCTCTCGGCGGGAGGAGCAAAACTTGGACCACTTGAGCTCCGCCAGCAAGCAGTCACCTCTCGCACGACACGCACGCAAAAAAGTTTTATTTGATTACAACTTTGTGGAGCGACACTTGGAAGATGAAGCACCTGGTCCACTCTCTAACGCACATAAAACCTTTAATATACGAAGGAAAATATCAAGAAGAACCGGCGGCATGTATAACGCATTCACTAACTTAGTTTTAGTTTGTGTTGTTGTTGTCATGATTATGTTCGTTCTTGAAGCAAATGATCATGATTTTTCTGATCTTTTGTTTTCGTATGTTTCTGTCTTGACAACCTTGTTTAGTATTCTGCTTCTGTGAGTAAGTTAGGAAATTATAATGATGGAACTTTAGAACTTTGGAACTTTGAATTATATGTTACTATAGTTTTCTTAGTTATTTTTCTTATATTTTGCACCTAAAGTTTACCTGGAAAGCGTTGATACGTTGGCTAATTGATTAAAGTTAAATACATAATAGATGAGAGGAAAGGTTTTACAAATAGACTAATTATCTTAATGACTGAAAGGAATTATGTATTTCGATAAGCTTTCATGATTATTGTAAACTAATTTTAACAGTAAAGGTAGTGAAGGTGTACGTCTTCTCTTAGTGTAATGCGTGATATTTTGTATGTATATATCTTTTTTTTAGCATTAAATTTGTGCACAGGACAGCTTACTTTCAACTGGCTGCTCTTACATTTTGACAGGTTGTTTGATAATGAAAGCGAGTAGTTTCTTTACGTTAGAGGAATTTACTTAGTTTACGATCAACAATTGTTCTGTAAGTAAAGCAAAATAGGAGGAAAAATGATGACCTAAAACTGTTGCTGCATTACTGTGACAATTATCAAATAGCATAAAGTCAAGTGGTATTTAGCTGGAGTTATTATTTTTTCTTTTCTTTTTTTTTACCATTTCCTGCATTGGTTTAGGTTCTCGACGTGGCTTCTTTTTTGTGTAAAGCAAATTAATGAAAAGAGTGATTATTCGTAGTGGGTGTGGAGGTCACGGTGAGGTGAGGTGAGGTTAGGATGCACAGGAGGTGGCCGGAAGGCGTGGAAGGAAGGGGTGGGAGGGGCAGGACTAGTCCTTGAGGAGCAGCTTCTCTGACTTTCCCAAGACCAACAAGACGTCACTGCCGGAGGAGTAAATATTGTGATCAAATGTATTGCTTAAAAGTTATGGTATTAGAGTGACCTTATCGTAAAAGTACATGATATTTTTTTCTTGTGTAGGTGGAGATTGATGTTCCTTTCCCTTCGTAAGAAAAAAAAATAGTGTTTTATCGGATAAGTAAATGGTTTTAGTCTCGTTTGCATTAAATTTATGTCCGTCTTTTCGAGCTTTTCTTTTTTTTGTCACTGTTCTTGTAGTTTTATAGTTATCAGGAATGCTAATCTTAATCATTATATACTAACTAACATTGTGTAAGAAATATTTAATTGTGATTGTGCTAATGAGATATTGATGACGCCAGGTACAAGTCACATCATGATTGGAGAAGCAAAATTTAGCTCACTCGCCTAAAAACCTGAAATTCGTGTTCAGGCAGAGGCGCCTCACCGCAGCGTTACCACACTCCCCAACACACTCACGAGTAGTTCATTATTCGTCGCGCTTTGAATATATCATTATTGTGAATTGTGTTAAAGTTCTCATCCTCCCTTCTCTCTTCCTTGCTTCTCTCTTCCTTCCTTGCTTCTCTCTTCCTTGCTTCTCTCTTCCTTGCTTCTCTCTTCCTTGCTTCTCTCTTCCTTCCTTGCTTCTCGCTTCTCTCTTCCTTGCTTCTCTCTTCCTTGCTTCTCTCTTCCTTCCTTGCTTCTCTCTTCCCTGCTTCTCTCTTCCTTGCTTCTCTCTTCCGTGCTTCTCTCTTCCTTCCTTCCTTCTGTCTTCCTTCCTTCTCTCTTGCTTCCTTTTCTCTCCCTTCCTTCTCTCTTCCTTCCTTCTCTCTTCCTTCCTTATCTCTTCCTTCCTTCCTTCTCTCTCCTCTCTCTCTCTCTCTCTCTCTCTCTCCTCTCTCTCTCTCTCTCTCTCTCTCTCTCTCTCTCTCTCTCTCTCTCTCTCTCGCTCTCTCTCTCTCTCTCTCTCTCTCTCTCTCTCTCTCTCTCTCTCTCTCTCTCTCTCTCTCTCTCTCTCTCTCTCTCTCTCTCTCTCTCTCTTTTGTCTGGGTCTACCTGTTTTATTTTCAGTTTTCGTGCACTTTCTGGCGTTACTCATGATTAGAAAAATAATAATTTCCTAATCCGACTTTTCCTGAGCAGTCAATCGCTTGTAGCAATCATAAATAACCAAAAAAAAATCCAAAATGGCACAAGTGGAGTGTAAAATATTCTTCAACGAAAATCGGTACTCTTCAAGTATACTCCTTTACTCTCCTTTATAACATTTAACAACTTCCAACCAACCATCCAACCATCCAACTAATTAACTAACTTCCAGCAAGAACACTGACTGACGATTAGCCTTCACGAGTTCGTTGTCTGCTCGTCTATCCTCCGCACGAAGTATTGACGGACTAAAAGTTTGTGTGCGTGTCAGTTAATGCACAGAGTTGGCCTCTCTTCCGGACGGGTCTGGTTAAGTTGTTGGGCAAAGGGTTTTTCATTGAGGATTTCAGTGAAGGGTATAAGATGTATTTGGCAAGAGAAAGCGCAAAGAGGTGTGGGAGAGTGTAAGGTGTGGCTTAAGTGGTAGGCGGTGAGTGATCGTGTTGGGAATGTATGTTAGTATGTTAGTGTGGCAGGAGACGTGTTAGTAGTTAGGGTGGTGGTTTGCACGGTGGTAAGTCAGAAGGGTGTAGGGAATAGCTGGAAGGGTGAGGATGAAAGGTTGAGGTGTTGCGAATTGCTACGAGTTTGGTGAAAGGTATTTTCGTATTCCAAGCTAGTATTGGTGTGTCAAGTGGTGATTGTCTTTGGGAAATGTGGAGAAGATATTTTTGTGTTCCATCAGTGCAGAGGGAATGGACACGAGCGGTGTGAGGGATGCAGGACTCTTGAGAATGTAAATCTGCTACACTTGCATCCTTGAAGCCAACTCTGGTAGTACATTTCTAACGCGAAGGTTAAGTTATGGAAAAGAGATATAAGACGACTGAGGAATACGTTCAATGCTGTTTATACTGCAATATAGTAAATGTTGTAAACGTACCATGTCGAGAATTGTTAAAGCGTAAGACACATACTAAATTTAACCCACGTCAATAACTAAGGAAGATTATCAAGAAAACATGTCTGAAAATAATTTGCGGCGTTAAGATAATTGTAATTTATCTAACAGTGTGAACTGAAATAAAACCTAGTAATAGTAAGACCAGAAAGCCTTCCCTTCCTCCCTCATGTGCGTCGGCGATTATAAAGTATCTATGAAGTTATTTTGTTAGTCATTTGTTTGTTTTTCTGTTCGCCAAAACTCACGATCTCATCTTACGTGAACAATTTCTATACCACATCGTGTATACGTGTATGTTACTGTTTGTAATTTCTTCTTTCTCTTTCATCATAAAAAGGACGCATAGCACTGCGCCAACATCCTTGAGTATAATAATTTAACGATGAAGTCGAGTATACAAGTTAAAAGTGGATGGAAAACGGAAATTTCACACATACAGAAAAAGTTTGACCAACGGTATTTTTTCCACGTTTGCATTATACACAACCATCTTTTTCAACCTGTGATGAGAAAAGAATTGTAACTGATGGAATATCATAATTTGTTTAATTGTTAATATTCGTGGATTAATTATTTCTAGAGGAAGGAAAGGTAATTAGAGTGAATTACATATAAATGCAAATCTCTCGGTCTAGATCACATAAACTGTCAATAAACCAAAGATGCAAATTAAACAAATATTAGTTTAGATTTCTAGCTTGGTAAATGCCTGATTCAAGGTGTAACGCGCGATAGTTTATGTATCCTTCCTTACAAAATTTATCCCTATTCACTGCATGATTGGAACCACTAACCTCAAAACCTTAACCTCAAAACCTTAACCTTAAAACCTTAACCTTAAAACCACACCATTCATAAAGATTTACTGGGTTTTATTTCAAGGTATTTGTTCAGACATATTTAACTTTCTTTTCCCACTGCTCATAGAATGCATTAAATCATAATAGCTGCTTAAGCCTGAAGGACTGCTGGTTAATGTAAGGATGTTGTAGTATTCAATAGTTTTATCCTTAAACGTCGTTTTTTAAGCTAATATCCATTGACGCCTTTGTCTCGAAATGTTACCTCACTTAAGTTAGGAAGGAGCTTTGTTTTATGATGAGGGATTTCTAATATCAAGTATATTTTCTTAAGTGAAAAAGATTGGCAGTTTGATTCGTATATTTCATAATATTTTCTATATTTGTTTTCCTGTATTCCTGTCCAGAGAATGTATCATTCGCTTACGTTACTCAGCGGTTTTTCTTCATTAACGTGAAATATTATCTCGATGGCTTTGGTGACGCTTAAAACTGCCTTTCTTGGAGGCAATAAAATGAAAATTACAAATACATAACATTGGTTATTATGATAAACACGAGTATCATTCATACAAACTGTGAACAACATGTGTCTGAGAATAGAAACTCTGGAACTCTCTACCTGAATCTGTATTTCCACCTTCCTATGACTTGAATTCATTTAAGAGATAAGTATCAGGACAACTTTGCCTCAGTTTTTTATTAGTCTTTCTTCTTTAGGGAACCGGCAATTACAAGTGGGCTTTTTTTATAACATTTTTATTGCCCTGAGCCGGTTCTCCAATAACAAACATTTCATATCTGTTCGTGGTGTCACTAGTCTCTGGTCGTCCATTTGGCTGCCTATCCATTCATATGACTTTTTCGTTAACTATCCAATCTTTTTCACCAACACCCAGCTGACCCCTTCCTCCACACTCAACATTTTTTGGGCTGTCCTTTGCTAAAAATCTGAACTGGAATTTTCATATCTCTGCTCTGGGGATTCAGACTCCATGTTTTTTCAGGGAGTGGCAGATCTAATTTTTGTAGCCTTTGGTCAATCTACTGTTGATATAAGATAAAAAAAATATGACTACGATTTATTTATGTACTTTGTAATATCCAGTTTTCTTACTTTATATGTGAGTTTGTTTAGCATGTTAGGCATTACGAAAAGCATTGAGACAGCGTGGATAGATAACGATACCAAGTTACGACATGAACTTAGAAATTAATGGCAAAAATCTGCCAAGCATGACAAGCATAATATGAACCTAAATTTATGCTACGAGTCTAATTAAATATCGTACTCGAGGTGATTAAATATGTATCTCTAATTATGGTTCAACGATTTTTTCTTCAGGCTAACGTTAAGCTAATTTAGTCTATAATTACCACTTATCTCCGTAGCTTTTCTTGAAGGCTTGTGTGACATCACTTGCCTTCTAATCATCAAGGAAAGTTCTTTGTTGTTGAGATTTAATTATATCTAAAATTATATCATTATTTTCTTTTTAATTTTATAAGGAATAGAATAGTACTTTTGTTCCACGTACTAAGAAGAGAAAGAGAGAGATAGAGATAAAGGGATATATAGATTGATAGATACAGAGACAGATAGAGAAATCGGAACATTACAAACTGAACTATCAATAACATCCTGGAATCAGTGACAGGATGATACAGCGGCCTTCCGAAGGGCAGGATTGGTGTCTTGCTCATGGCCTGCAACGATCCATTACCCTTGTGCAGGTGTGACTCACGTGTTACAGAAAGGTTTTGTATTGCGTTCAGATGATTCATGACGAGTAATTCAGTATTGATAGTGTGTAGTCTGCCCTTGTCACGGGTTCAGGTTCTACCTCCTGGTTGTAGTAACAATATTTTATTTATTGTGTGTAGAACTCGTGATGATAAATCTGTAGGATAATTACAAGCCATCCGACACCAACCTCTATTCACTCACCTTCGGGAGGCTCTGTATCGCCTAAGTTTTAAATCTAATGTACCCAGAGAGTTTGGCAAAGTAAACAAATAAGACAAGCTTCTTTAGTTTATTTAAATAAGCTCACCCTGAAAAAGAAGTCATCATTAAGACTCACACACCATTCACTCGCTAACCTGGCTATAAAACTTAATTGTAAGCCTTACGAGTTTCCTTACTCCACTTAAGAACTTCCTACTCTTAAGGATGTAGTGTGGGTGCGGGCGCGCGCGGGAGTAGGCGCGGGCGTGCGCGTAGGTGCAGGCGTGGGCGTGCGCAGGCGTGGGCGGCTCACGTGGGTTCACAAGACAACTCCACTTACCACCACTCTTCCACCTCAGCTCCACCGCCGGTTTCTTCTGCAAAGAAACTCCAAGAAACTCCACCTCTCTCCACACAAAGGCAACTCCACTTCACTAGCTCAGCCTCCACGTGCCTACCACACAGCTAAACTCCACCTCTCCACATAGCAAGGCTCAGTCTCCACTCAGAGACGACTCCAATTAGCTAAACTCCACCTCTCCACACAAAGGCAACTCCACTTCACTAGCTCAGCCTCCACGTGGCTACCACACAGCTAAACTCCACCTCTCCACATAGCAAGGCTCAGTCTCCACTCAGAGACGACTCCACTTAGCTAAACTCCACCTCTCCACACAAAGGCAACTCCACTTCACTAGCTCAGCCTCCACGTGGCTACCACACAGCTAAACTCCACCTCTCCACATAGCAAGGCTCAGTCTCCACTCAGAGACGACTCCACTTAGCTAAACTCCACCTCTCCACACAAAGGCAACTCCACTTCACTAGCTCAGCCTCCACGTGGCTCCACTTACCTTCACTCCACCTACTCACCACCAGTTTCTTCTCAAAGAAACTCCACGCAATTCCTCGCGCCACCAAACAACTGCAGTCCACCCGACTAAGCAAGATTGCAATGGCGACGCGAGTAACAGCGTGGAAAAAGAATTTCACCCCCAAACCTGATCTCTCTCCACCTCCGCGCCACACAGACTGACTGCCCCGCGGCATGGCCGGGCTGGGTCAGCGCGGGTCGCCGACATGCCACAAGCTGCCAGACGGCGTCACTTGGTTGTGTTAATTCGTATAACACAACCCCAATTTAACATGCGCGTAAATGTTACACATCATGCAACTATCCCTACAATTAAGTAGACCTGCTTGCATGCAGAAAATGTCTCCCAGCCTGATAATACCCCCCCATGGATATAATGCATTTTGGGTTCTATCACACTCCTTGTCTGAAATCCAGCAATTTGATTGGTTCAGGCACGTCTTGTTTATGACGCACCCAAGGAATATTCCACGCCCGGGACGCCGTGACCTCGTCACGTAGACCAAACATTCCAAACCCATGACAAGCTCTCCTCTGTCACGTAGGCCCAAAAATTCCACCCATGACAGCCCTCGACACCACTAACACTTCATAACGAGTTCATCTTGAAAACAAAGAATGACCTACAACTGTCAATTTAGAATCAATAGAATCTATAATAAAAATGTTACTCCAATATTGGAAGTCCTTGGAGAACTGTTCAAACATGAATCATAAATACAAAAATTGGTGATGCACACACACGCACACGCACACGCGCACGCGCACACGCACACACGCACACACGCACACGCACACACACACGCACACACACACACACACGCACACACACACACACACACACACACACACACACATTAAGGGTGGTGTATAGATAGGGAAAGCTTTGTGAAGTGACTGGTTCCTACGTCATTAAAGGTAAGCCGTCACATTAAAGGTGACTTGCGCTAAATAAATCCTGAGGCTGCCCGCCACGTGCACCCTGCACCACCATCACCATCACCACCACCACCACCACCACCACGTTAACTCATAGAAGCACAAGGAGCAGCACCCAAAACCCGCCCATAGTCACCTGTGCTTACCTGACGTCAGGAGGCTTGGAATGCTGCTGCACTGAACAGTTCCATCACCAGTTTGATGAAGCAAACTAGATTACAGTTGGCCAAGCTGCACATGCAGTGGGTAATGGGAAATATTCAAGATATAATTATTGTGTGGAAATACACCGTACTTATGTTGCCGTAGTTCCTGTGCCACGAGGTGAAGGTGCAGTGTTAAGGCGAGTAAGTAACGCGAGTAGAAACTACACTACAAAGTGATGAACGAAAAAGCTGTCAGCTCTTCAGTCAAAGGGGTTTGGTAACAGCCTACTCATGGAGGTGGAGCCTCTGCAGAGCAAGCATGGCAGGCGTGTGGCACGCTATGTGCCGATGTTGAAGTGGGTATGTTGCCTGATGTGCTGCAATATTAATTGCCTTGGGTCGGTGACCCTCTGCACATTTGTACCAAACTGTTTTTATAGTTCCTTTTGGAATTTGGGAATTCCTTATGAATATAAGGAAGCTGCTGTTTGACAAGGCTGCATGGAATGACCCAGTCGGCACATGACATTGCTGGACGTTCTCAGTAGTAAATTAAGTCATGTAAGTTCTGCGTAGTCTTTGCAGCGGAACAAGCAAACCGTAACGTTTAGATAATAGGAGCAGCTCGCCGAGAGGAGCGTCTCCGAGACACCGATCGCGGAGGGACATTACAGCGATTCTTTCTTCCGGGTGTTTAACCGTTGCCAAGGGAACGTCTCGTTAGGACGCTCTTTGGGCTTTTTTGTTCTAAACTTGAAAATGATCTTCAGGGAAAATTATGCAAGTTTTATGCGTTTAAGGAGTTTTATTTTTTTTTGCATTTTGTGTCAATTAAAACGAAAACTGATCAGTTTCAACTTTTAAATGAATGAGGAAGGGAAGAAAGTAGGAGAGGAAAACAAAGGAAACAAGTTGAAAAAAACTAAACTCTAGACATCAGCGTTTACTTCCTTAAATTAATTTGTGAGATGTGTTGCGTTCTGCCATGGGTTCCTTGAGCTGTTAGTGTAGGTCTAAGATGCTCTACACTCATCAGGTTGTAATGGTGTTTAGTGTGTGCATTATAACAGCATGGTAAGGACTTGCAGTTGGCCTGGATTGAAACATCTTGAACCCTTTAGATTAATAATAACAATGTAACGGCTGAGAATTGAGCATCTTGAATAAGGAAGCAGAAATAAAATACAATAATAAAAATAATAAAGCAGATGAAAAGGATACAATATAAATCAACACTATTCCTACACTGATCTTCATTTGTGATCAAGATTTATTGATTTTGAATACATATTATTTTTTCAATCTTTCTGTTATATTTCATTTATTTTATCTCGCCTTGCAAAGATTTTTCAAGCTCACTTCCATTGCTTTATTGCTGTTGCTTCATATTGCTTCCGTTCGCTGGATCTTCACTACGCCTCATCCCCTCCTCATCCCCTCCTCATCCACTTCTCATCCATTTCTCATCCACTTCTCATCCTCATCGTTTCAATACACTTTTCCTTATACACGCCATTCACCCTTCTCCAATTTATTGCATCCTTAACGCTATTTCTTCATCCGTGTCCAAGTCTTCCTTCACTTCAACTTTATTCGTTCTGCTTCGCTTCAGGCCCATTAACAGGCAAGCTTTCCGCCGCATGTCCTGCAAAGGAACTCCAGTGACATGTGGTTGGAAATCCACTTCGGCTTCCCTTCCTGCTGTAAGTTTCCTTTCGTTCTTTTCATGACGGTGTTTCCGATTGACCTGACGCTTGCGACAGCCACCTCCTTCCGTGGGTCTGCGTTGTGCAAGGGAGGCAGTGGAGGGCTCTTTGCCTTCACACACACACACACACACACACACACACACACACACACACACACACACACACACACACACACACACACACACACACACACACACACACACACACACACACACACACACACACACACACACACACACACCACACACACACACACACACACACACACACACACACACACACACACACACCACACACACACACACACACACACACACACACACACACACACACACACACACACACACACACACACACCACACACACACACACACACACACACACACACACACACACACACACACACACACCACACACACACACACACACACACACACACACACACACACACACACACACACACACACACACACACACACACACACCACACACACACACACACACACACACACACACACACACACACACACACACACACACACACACACACACACACACACACACACACCACACACACACACACACACACACACACACACACACACACACACACACACACACACACACACACACACACACACACACACACACACACACACACACACACACACACACACACACACACACACACACACCACACACACACACACACACACACACACACACACACACACACACACACACACACACACACACCACACACACACACACACACACACACACACACACACACACACACACACACACACACACACACACACCACACACACACACACACACACACACACACACACACCACACACACACACACACACACACACACACACACACACACACACACACACACACACACACACACACCACACACACACACACACACACACACACACACACACACACACACACACACACACACACACACACACACACACACACACACACACACACACACACACACACACACACACACACACACACACCTTCCCCACCCCCTCCACACACACACACACACACACATAAGCAAACTGAAGAATTTGTTTTCCTCCGAGTAAGTGTGGCCTTGCCTATGTGCGTGAGCTGCCTCCCAGACCCAGGCGATTCTTCCGCATCAAGCGCCTCTTTGCTGCCACCTGCCAGACTCCCACCCGCCGCGGCACTGCTCTCCCCGCCCCCAAGTACCTCCACACAGGATATCTCGAGAACATTTCACCGTCGCACCTGCATGAAAAGCACTTGTCGAACACTTCCAATATCTAAACAAGCTATTTTCCCTCTCTCTTGTGTTCTCAGTGTGTTATGCACGCACCAAGCATATACTGTTAAATTTTTGATAATGTTTGAATTGTATTAAGGCACGTTTTCGTGCATCAGCGATTATCTCGTCTCTTCATTATTTCCAAGATTAATATACTAGACTAATTTCGCGTTTCAATGGATCTGATCAGAACTCCACCATTTTCTTTTATATATTTGTGTCTCGTGGATAACTAAATCATATTAGTTACGTTATGCTCTCCGTCTGGACTAAACTAGATCTAAGTATCGTGAAAATATACGATTATGACTATATTACAGATTGTGTTCATTATATCGAACTAAAGAAAATATTGATTATCAAAAAAATCATTATCATTATCATCATCACAATAATAACTATGCTTTAATTTCCTGTCAACTACTTTTTAATTCTTGGATGAAACTCACGTTTATGAGATTAAATGGTGAATTTGAAGAACTTTTTGTTCTGTTCTCTTTTTTCCACGGTAAGCTCATCAACGCTTTCAAGCTGCCTTTCCTTAAGCTCCATGAAAGTATGAAATTAGTCTCCAGATTATTGAAGGTCCATTGAACATGCATTTATCCTTTAGTGAAAAATGTTCCGTTCACTACAGATCGTGTCTCCTTTAATGAAGCTTGTTCCGTTCACTACAGATCGTGTCGCCATTCCAGTATGTGATGTGTGTCGGCAGACGAGTTGGTAAATTGCTTTAGTATGACATTTGGTAGCTTTAAAACATTACAAAACCGTTATAGAAAGGTGTACTTATATCATTGTCTCCACTCATATTAAGAAAACTTGCACCTTCTAAAGATGAGTGTGTTCCCCCTAAAGCTCTCGTGGCTGGACGGAAATGAAAGAACTTGGATAAGTGATGAGCGGCGGCAAAGAGTGTTTTGTTGTGGCGGGATCGAGTTATGGCTTCAATTACGATTGTCTGGAAGAGTCGCTAAAAAAGTTTTGTTTATGGATGACAAATTATTTTATGACATAGTTATGTGGCATGCGGAGTAAGGCATGCACTCTTTCAATTCATTTCGCACAATAACGTACGTTGCCTTGATGAGTGATGGTTATTACTCTTTATTGATGAACTGATGATGATGCTCAAGTTTTTGTCTCTGATAAAACTCAGTCATCTGGGAATCCACTGTTACAGTCGCATCAACTTTTAACGTTCCATTTTCAAGTTGTTTTGTGCAATCAGCTGTTGTTCTTTATGTAGATTTCTCCCACATTAAGTAATGTCACAATTTATATGAAAAGAGTAACACAATTTGTTCTTTACGCTAAGAGATACAGTAATACTGAAACAAGACATAAGAAAGATCAGAAAAAGAATTGTTCCCTAAGCAAGCTGTCTCCATGTCGCTCCAGAAAACTTCCCTCCGCGTCTCCTCTGCTAACTATGAAATCAGTTGACGAGAAAGAACCGCAAACGAAGGTTGAAGCAATCATACTTGATGACAGTGTCTTTCTCCCTTTGCCACTGTCTGGAAAGCGAGATCAATAGATATTTTTAGCAGTGGACAGTATCCAATGACATCTCTGTTACCATTATAATATACCTCACCACCAGTCTAGACAGAAACTCAGAGTGTGGTGAAGAGTCTGGGATGCAGGAACAGGGTGAGATATGTGGGTTTGTACTTAAGGTTTCGAAGCTAATTTGGAAACTGAAGAAGAAAAAAAGTGAACACCGTCTTGAGCCTCGCGCCGTTCAGCCACACCAGGTGTTCAGCAACAGTGGTTTGAAAGGTTGCCTTGACGAGGCCGCCGTGCACTGTTTCCTCCAAGCTCAAGCTAAATTTAGGTGATTCACTGAACGAAGTTAACAGAAATTCTTACAACATTTTTATAGTCTTTTAAGAAAGTTGTATATTCTTGTTAGTTTGCGTCAGCAATCCCTTTTCACTTTTGCTGTGTTAATGTTGCAATGGCAATGTGTTATATGCCTGACATAAGTGTTTCAAAGTAAATAACTTTCATAATTTTACTTACATCACAATAAACACTCGCAGAATAAAAATAACTTTCCTGCCTTCCCTACAATTAGTATATAAAACAGCGCACACGGATACATTGGAGAACAAAATTTGCCGTTTGCCAACAAGTTTCTGAGAATGTTTCTCAAATTACTAAACTAATAAAGTGCCTTCCTCGAGGCTGTAATCAACAGCCATTATTTATTTATAATTCTTTTTGCATGACTTGCAAACATACATCTCTAGCTATTTCATGATGAGCAAATCTTGTTCCGTGTTCCTCTTACTGTTTGGCCTTTATAATATATATCTACCTACCTATCTATCTATCTATCTATTTATCTATCTATCTATATATAAATAAATAAATAAATAAATAAATATATATATATATATATATATATATATATATATATATATATATATATATATTCATGCGAAATGTGCATACGTTCGTACGTGCCTCTGTGTGTGTGTGTGTGTGTGTGTGTGTGTGTGTGTGTGTGTGTGCGTGTGTGTGCGCGTGTGTGTGGTGTGGTGTGTGTGTGTGTGTGTGTGTGTGTGTGTGTGTGTGTGTGTGTGTGTGTTTCCATTACACACACAAATTTCAGAATATCAAATAAAATACTATTATTAATGTAAGAAGACTAACGTTAGTGCCTCGTTGGGAACGTGAATATTTTAGTTATTTTTTTACACCATGAAAGTTTCCCAATCAATTATGCAAATCAGGATGTTTAATAATGCAGTATTATGAAGAAAAGACGTGCGTGGTCAGGAGCAGGGGTACTAATTACACACACACACACACACACACACACACACACACACACACACACACACACACACACACACACACACATGCACATGAAAACACACACGCACACACGCACACACATTCGCTGACAATTAACACAAAAAAACGTAATAAATGACCTAGTATAAAAACTAATATATACTAAGTCTGCCTTGACGTAACTCTTGAGAGAATGTACAACTATTATAATGAAAATAACATTAATTAATCATGACCCGAATAAAGAAGTGTGTAAGGATGAAAAA
>JAPQNM010001833.1:65000-68854 GCA_029783475.1 Metacarcinus magister | reverse complement strand
GAAGGCGAGACACAGTCACAACTCAACAACGTGTCCATCAACCAATCCAAGACCGTAGTGAGGCACGTGTGCACGTGCCCTTCCCTCCCCCCCTCAGCTCACAATCGGCCCCCACCGGCTTCAAGTAGTTCTCACATTATAACTACTATGTATAGATGTTCATTGTTCCTTTTTATGTTATATACAGACATGGAGTTCTTTGTTGAATAAACCTCACATCGAGGCAGTCCATGAGTTTCACTACAATGGGCTCTTACAAATTCTTTGTCATCAGCACCTACTTCCACCTGAAGCACCACATCGAAGGACTACCCGACACCAAACCTTACTTGTTCCCATGAAAACCCGCACTGAATGATATCGGTTGAGCGCGATTCACACTATAGTGCGAGGTATCAATTCCTAATCCAATATCTGTCTGAGTCAATATATGTCGTGTGTGTCTGTGCCTGTGTCTGTGCCTGTGCCTGTGCCTGTGCCTGTGCGTGTGTGTGTGTGTGTGTGTGTGTGTGTGTGTATGTGTGTATGTGTGAAGTTCTTTTTAGCATTTCACACTTTCCCCAATGTATATAAACCGTTTATTATTTCAAACTTCAAGCAAAGCGACCAGTTTGGAAGTTACGAAATGACCCCATTAAATTTTTTATGTGTCTGTATATATGTGTGTCTGTCTGTCCATCTGTCTTATATCTCCTCCTAGACAACTGGAGGGATCAGAATAAACATTTTCAGAGGTCTTAGGCATCAACCGTTAGTTGTTTATTATTCATGAAAACATATTGTTGTTATTCAAATGTTAAAATTATTTGCGAAAAACCTGTATCTCCCTTAATACTGGTCGCACATATTCATACTTACCTGGCACAGGAGACACCTTGACCTACCTCCCTTCCTAACTCCTACCTACCTCCCTTTCTAACTCCTACCTACCTCCCTTTCTACCTCCTACCTCCCTTTCTAGCTTCTACCTACCTCCTACCTATTAGTAACGACCTCAAACCAGATAAACATTGTTCAGCCGTTG
Source organism: Metacarcinus magister (assembly GCA_029783475.1). Lineage (NCBI taxonomy): Eukaryota > Metazoa > Arthropoda > Malacostraca > Decapoda > Cancridae > Metacarcinus > Metacarcinus magister. The sequence goes on along the minus strand of JAPQNM010001833.1, from coordinate 67,830 downwards.
TAAAAAAAACAGAACAAACTAGTCGGCTTCATCGGTAGAACTTTTGAGTATAAATCTGAAAAAGTTAGCCTTACACTATATAATGCACTCGTACGCCCTCATCTAGAATATTGCATTCAATTTTGGTCACCATACTTTAGAAAAGATAAGCTGGAGAGAATACAAAGAGGAATTACTAAAATTATCCCAAGATTGCAAAACTAGTCCTACGAAGAACGACTAAAGGAGCTGAATTTATCTAGTTTATCCAAACGTAGGGTACGAGGGGACCTAATTGAGGTTTTTTATTTTTTTTATGGATTTTATAATATTAACATAAACGACTATGTAACTACCGATCTAACAAGCACCATCCGTAACAATGGTTTCGAGATCATTGGTAAGCGTTTTAGATCGAATGAAGCGAAGCACTTTTTCTTCACTAGAATCGTAAATGTTTGGAATTCCCTCCCAGCACAAATAGTTAACAGTATTACAATTGAATCGTTTAAGAAAAAAACTCGATATGCACTTAGCATCCGTTCACCAAGTAGAATATTTCACTACTGCGTAGTTTTATTTATTTATTTACTATTTTTTTGTAGCATAGATTTACTCCTTGTTTTTCTCACTTTCCTATACAAATTCTATGATAGTTTTTCCATCCTACATGGTATCACTTCCTCTTCCGGCCAGCTTCGGCTGGAGGGAGGGGTGGGTGGGGAGGAACCTTCCACTTTGCTGTCCTGTTGTCTCTATCAAGTAGATATTATAGTAGTAGTGTAGCTAAACAGATATCCTTGTTAGGTCAAGTAGGACTGTTGCTGTCTGTTCTTTCTGTGTACTCATTTGTACCTCCCTCCCTACCTCCTACCTCCCTTTCTACCTCCTACCTCCCTTGCTACCTCTTACTTCCCTTGCTACCTCCTACCTCCCTTGCTACCTCCTACCTCCCTCTCTACCTCCCTTTCTACCCCCTACCTCACTTTCTACCTCCTACCTCACTTTCTACCTCCTACCTCTCTTACTACCTCCTACCTATTTCCTACCTCCTACCTCCCTTTCTACCTCCTACCTCCCTTTCTACCTCCCTTTCTACCTCCTACCTTCCTTTCTACTTTCTAACTCCTACCTCCCTGTCTACCTCCTACATCCCTTTCTACCTCCTACCTCTCTATCTACCTCCTACCTCCCTTTCTACCTCCTCTTTCTACCTCAAACCATTTGAAAAGTCAGCGATATCACTGATTTGCCCCATCATCGCCATTTACAAGATAGGTAGATCGCATGCGTCCTAAGGTCAAACTATCAGCTTCCAACATGACATCTCTGACTTTGCTCATTTATTGCCCCGCATAACCTAGGCTTTCCCAGTAATTGTGCCAAAGAGCCCATATGAAACTATCACAGATAGATCTTTCTTGGTGAGAAGAGACAAATTGATTGCTGTGCTCCAATTTCTCAAGGAAAACAACGAAAATTATCGGCACATTCAGATATCCACACACAACGCACCAATTTACCCAGAGGATGTAATTGTACAATCCGTCCCCCAAATTGACCCCTCTGCACACAACATATCACAGGAGGAAGCTTCTGCTGTAAACGAAGAGTCGGCACGGGAACCATCATCTACGGTTGACTTGCCTATAGTACCACAAAAAAATCTATTGACTTTGCTCATGGCTGCTCTTCAGGCAGAGAACCAACAAGCAAATGTTGAATGGCCTACTAGAGATCACGACCAATTTCCGAGTTCACAACAGGTTACTTCAGCAAGGCATTTCCGTATATTTTTTTTCCTATGGAAAAGGAGACTACACCAAACCTATCTAACCAACCTATCTAACCCGACTTTGGCAGGCTACTTTCGCCATCCCATGAGATTGCACCGTTCACATGGTTTTGTCACCCACCATTCATTGACATTTGTGTGCACACATATGCTGCGTAGGCATTCAGCTTTAAACACAGTAAACGTGTTTGCCAAGCGGTGTGCCCAGAATCTGTCTGTGGCAGAACTGAAAACAGCCCCCATTAGAGGGGGATGAGAAGGCCCTAAACAAACTACTCTACATCGCAGCTCCTATTCCAGCAACAAGACAAATCTGAGGTACAAGACTCATCAGGCAGTATTCTTCACTCGATGGCTCAGATTGTCTTCGCACGACAAGGCAATTGTTTTGCAGCAACTACCCAAGCTGAAACGAGCAGTTTGGGTATGCTGGGTGAGTGTTTTTTCTAGGTCATGGTCACCCAGCATGTCTATTTACTTAATTATTATTATTATTTACACACACACACACACACACACACACACACACACACACACACACACACACACACACACACACACACACACACACACACACACATGCATGCGTGCTTGTACAGCAACTCGCTTATCTGGTCTTATAAAGGATTATCACTCAAATATACCTTTTATATTATGTCCTGTCATATTTTTTCGACCACTTTGTCATTGGTGTCTGAAATATGTGACACGTTATCCCCACTACAGCATCATTATCGTCGTCATCGTCGTCGTCGTCATCGTTGTCGTTATTGTCGTAAATCTCATTGTCGTTGTCGTCCTCGTTGTTGTCGTTGTCATCGTCGCCTTAGGCTCCTTTCACATATATCGACTTTTCGCCGTGCGCCGTCCACTACATGACGTCGTGCTCTCAAATAACACTGGGCGACTATGGACGCTTTCGCACGTCACTATTAGGGGCGTGAACGGCATTCTGCCGTTTACGACAGCCGTTGTCACCACGGCACCCATTTGATGCCGGTACGTTGAAGCGCCGTGGACGGCGTGAAATGTACATGGCACGCTATGGACGCGTTT